>SZWC01017910.1:24666-40781 GCA_023375785.1 Penium margaritaceum | reverse complement strand
AAATCTTTTTGTGTGTGGCTGCAAATCTTTTTGTGTGTGGCTGCAAATCTTTTTGTGTGTGGCTGCAAATCTTTTTGTGTGTGGCTGCAAATCTTTTTTTGTGTGTGGCTGCAAATCTGGCACATTCTGCCGCCAAGAAGGTTGGATGCCGCAATGCGCCTTCTCGTTGCCTTTTCAGACGTCTTTGAAAAAAAAACAAGACTCGAAAGCAGGAGTTCATGCTGCAGTGTCTGCGAAAGAAGAAGAAGAAGAAGAAGAAGAAGAAGAAGAAGAAGAAGAAGAAGAAGAAGGCTGACGAGCTTTCTTGCCCGTTACGCTGTGGCTTCTGTACAAAACGTCACAAGAAAGCGTTTCAATGCAAAAGGGGCTAAGAAAAGAAAGTGACCGGAACAACCCCATCCACAAAGGGAGGACAGACCATGGCAAGGGCAGGTGGAAGGGGGGAGGGGGAGGGGGGTTGGGGAGGGAGGTGGGGGATGTGACTTGTAAATCTTGGCTGAGACGTTTTTACTACCATTGACGAAGAACATTGATTTGCAATCGTAGAATTCAGATTCTCTGAATGGCCGAAACAAGAGAGACACTTTGGAGAATCAAACTGACCTGCGAGCAACCCCGCGGGAAACTTGAATCTCGGAAGGCCACCAGACACATTAACCCCGAGACTTTCCAACCCCTTCAACCAATCATCCTCATCTTTACCCTTCTCCTCTGCGCCTTCCCTTCTTCCCGCCTTTCCTTCCGCCCCCTCTCCATCCTCTTCCTCCTCCTCTCCTTCCCCTTCCACCCCCTCCTCTCCATCCCCGTCCACAAACTCAGAGAGAAACGGAAGCTTCGCCCTCCGCTGCTTTCCTGGGACCCACGCGGCGTACATCTCCGGGGGCACGGGTTCAACGTCGTAGACAAAGTTGCCGAAGAAGGCCAGCCCTCTCTCCTGCTGCTGCCGAAGCACCGACAGCAGCTGGTTGTAGTAGAGCACGTCCATGCCGTCCTGCTGGCCTGCTGCGTCGGCCTGCTGCGACTTCCTCACCCGACCCATCGCTGCAGCGGAATGCAGCAGAAAATCCGCCGGTTCAGTTTTGGTACGGGAAGCTGATCCCCCCCGCCGCCCCCTTCCTCCCACCCTCCGAAAAGACTTCCTTCCAGCTATCAGACTGATTCCCTGCAGAGACTCGAGGGGAATCCCTTAAGTTTTCTTGAGGGAATTCTCACTGAGGGCTTCTGCGTCGAGATCCCTTGCTGTTGAAGTCTCACGCATTTCTTCCGTCGAGGAGGCCGGGCCTCTTACACAACCCCCCCTTCCCTCGACCTCAGAGCAGCCTTGGTCCCCCACCGTAAGTGCACACGAACTCCTCTTCCCCTGAGATCGCGCAAACATTCAGTTCACGTGCTCGGCCGTAGAAAACGAAAACGCGGAGGACGCAGTCACAAGGCGGAGTTCTCTACCCGGAAATGACGTCGGGCTGACTACTGCCCTACGCTAAGGGCACTGGCGCAAAAAGTTCTAACTTTTCGTACAAGGCGTTATAGCTGAAATCTCCGCGCAAACGTCAACATAAGCCTGAGATATCTACAACTTCAAAACATTTCAAACTATGTCCTGTGAGTTGAATTAGAAAAACGTCATATGCAGCACGTCCAAACTTCCCCAAAAGACATCCATGCATGGTTTAAAATATACGTAATATCCGGCATGATGTTGATACAATTTATTTGTGGATGTAACATTGTTTATCTTATGTACGGAACTATATATCGACCATACATTCAAATGAAGCGACGGTTAGTTTCGTCACCTCGTTCCAGTTTTCGTGAATATCATGCACTTGAGAGAATATTAGAAGATAAAATACACGTACTTTTCCAATGTTACCCCCATTATTATCTTCGGAAAGAAGGGGAAATATTAGATCTCGTCATGCTCTCGCTCCGCGAATGTGCAACCGCCAGTCTGTATTTTGCCACTTCCCGAACACAACTTTACATTCTGGAGTTGAAATCGTTTCTTGTGCAAGTGTGGCACGAGCCCCGCAGGCGGGTTTTGACTCCTCGCGACCAATCGTGGCATCGCCCCAAGTCATACTTGATGTTGACCCATCAATTTTCATGTGGACAAAATTTCGTGTAATCCAAGGACGTCACTGTCAAACTTGTGTAGCTTGCATGAAACTGACAAGAGTAGTGCCTCGTGCCACGTGATCGAGTTTGTGCCAACGCTCTGTATTGGTTTTTGCTATGCGAACCATAGTGTGCACCCTTTCGTTCTTGGCTGGTGTGTGTACAACATGTGTCATTTTCAAGTTCTAGCCGGTTGGTAATCACGCCCATCTCACCAAGATAAACTACTACACATGTCCAATGCAAGATGACTCGTCGGTCGGTTCAAGTGTTACAGGGGAAGACGTAGACGAGGATGATGACATGTTTTACGATGTCAACAGTAACATGGACTACGAAGAATGTGCTACATATGACGACGATGTCTTTTCCCTACATTGTTGCCAGCCAGGGAAGTTGTGTCCGGCATGTGACATCATCAGTTGGCCTCATTCCCTTCCTCCTCCGGTTAGGGAGTGGATTGTTAGTGGGCGTTCATGATGAAATTTGTACAAAACCTCCGATGTTTAGTTTCTTCCCATCTTGTATGAAGATCTGTAGTTGAACGCCGACTATTTTCCCTTCAAATATCCCCGGTATCGTTTGCAAACCCAGCTTCTAAACCATGTCGTCGCAAATAAAATTGTGAGCAGCTCCCCCATGCAATAGTGCCAGAGTTATTCTATGACTCTTATGGTAAGTTTGGATTACACAACATTGGGCCTCACGGTCTCAGTTTTTTGCATTTTGACCGCTACATGATGCCCTTTTCTGCGACCGTTACTCCAAGGAGCGTGACAGACCAGGCCAACAATTATTGCGGCTGTGAATCAATGCGGTTGGACTCCCACCCTCGGTCATAGCCAAAGAATCCGTTCAAAGAGAAAGAAATAAACTGGACTTCAACATTCTTATTCGTATTATTTTGCGACTTGGATGGCCTATGCTGAGAAATCCAAACATACCCTTATAACCCCTTGGTTGTAATTATACCAAGAGCACTCGCTTTTTGTCCTCGTACTCCTCGTTGAACTTTGCGGCCTCAGGAACCCTCGTATGCGGCGTTGTGAGCCATTTAGAGGGACCATCGGTCAACGCAGATTTTCGCGACTGGACAGGAGGTTCATTGTCTACTCATGCCCTTTGCTATTTCTCAACTCCTTGTTTTTCTCTATGAATTCCCGCCCTTTTGGCCTCTTGATGCCATTTCCGATAGTGGTACGAGATGTGTCCTATCTTCCTGCAAGTCGAGCACAACCGTTGATTGTGTTGATGGACGGATTCAATCTCCATCAAGGATAAGGTTTCTACCAACTTTGACTTTCCTCCTCAATAGTATAGAATGTGGCTTTGGGGTCGCTGCCGTGGGCATTGTAGTCGGCGCCCGCGATGTGATCAACCACTGTAGTCATTCGTGAAAGGTGGACCTTGATGCCGAATCTGGTGTCTTCTTGCCCGATGTCTCGCTTGTGGCCATTGTAGTAGAAACTGACTAATCAGGGGCAAGGTCAGTGCCAATGATGATTTTGCAAAAAAAATGAGTAAAACACTGCCACGTTGGACTGCTGACGTAAGCATTGAAGCTTATACTATATGAGGATGGCACTTGTAAAGTCCGCCCAACTTTGTGGTGGAGTTAGTAAATCATGCCACGCTAGATAGATCTGGTCAAGAGATAAAACGCCTACAGGCAGCGACATGAGAGTGGTCACCTAAGTTGTTAATCTGATCCCGCAGATTTCTTGGTGTCTTCGGATGATGTTTAGATCCGACCACCAACTTCAAGTTGTGCCACACAAAAGGAAGGACAGGAGGTCAATTTTCATTTTACCGTACTGTCGTTCATTGAAAAGGAAAATTGATGTAACTAGTTGCAAACCAAAAAATCTACCCCTCCTGGGCACCTCGTTAATGGTTGTTAAGTAGGCCAATATTTCTCTCAAATTGATGTGGAGAAAAACAACTTTGCAGCTTGGTGTAAGTCTCCTCGGAAGGGAGAAGAACGATGGTCATTGATCGTCGCTCGACTGAGCACAACGAGGGCAGAGTTGCCCCTCCTAAGCGAGAGTGAGGCCCATCATAAGCATTGATTTTGCATGAACGTTGATAAAGTCAAAGCATCCGTGACGGTTGATTTTTTCACTTGAGTCTGATAGAGAAAAATTGGTCATCAAAACGCAACTTCTAGTGAGAAAAACCACATACACGAGAAAATGACATGGTCGTTTTGATTTAATCATGTTTTTGGGCGTGAACACTATGAGGGCATTTCTAATAGAGTCCAAAACTCATTCCTAGTTGTTTGAATGATCCAAAACAACACCTTAGAAAAACCATATTTGAATCATTCTTGCCACACGGTATCATTATTGACCCCAACACCAGTGAAATAAACCTCCAAACTCGTCATCCACATCCAAATCATCGGTCCTTTGGAGTTTGTAGGATCGAAATTCTTAAAAATGGCTTGTCAAACATGGGTTTCATTCAAGAGTTGAATAGTTCTCTCTGTGAGTACTACTTCTTGGATGTGAGCATTCCTCAGCTCCTCCATCGCGATATTGAGTTGTAGGAAATAAGTATTGAGGCTCTCGAGTCCTGACAATTTCTAGAATAGGTCTTCATTGATGCAAGTTTGTGGGCCAGTGCTTCCCATCACCCGAGGTGTTTTCCCGGCATGAAACGAAGGATGCAAAGGGTATGTAGAGCCCGAGGGGTCCGTCTCCGGGTGGTCCGTCGGTGTCATCAGAGTTGCATAATTTGCTTCAAATGTTGCCATTGCTGCCTAGTGTGCTTGGAGAGCGTCGTTGACAGTGTGCTCCTCATCCTCCATTGTATGATTCTTCACCGGTAACTGCTGTTTTTCGTTGGGAGCACTCGTTGCGTTCACCGTCATTGTCGGAACGTCTCCGAACTTGTGGACGTTTGAGATGTATTGACGTCTTGTGCAATGTTGCCACCTTCTAGTTAATACGTCAGCTGCCCCTCCAGTGCCACTATGCTCTGATACCAAGTTTTATGCAAAGCAAAATATAGGTGGTTCCCTCAAGTAAGGTCCAAAGTAGATGAAGATTTGAGTGTTTAGCACGATTGGATAGTGAATCATTGGTAGTAACAGCGCTTCGATAACAAGAGTCGGATACTCTTAACACATATAGACGATAGCAAGGTTAAGAATGAAACATACTCTATTACTGCATAAATTTGCAACATAATTTAGTCATGATCAATTCCCAGACTGGTAGAATAATCCTCACGTGTTTGTCCACACTGGTATGAAACTAGTTAGTTTTCTGGGTTCTATTGTAATTTTTGTATGCACTGTCTCACTGATCTATGTTGCAACCTCTTGATTGGTGTACATGCTCGTGCAAATGACTGACTCTGCAAATGCCGATGACAATGTACGCTGAGCAATGGAAGGGACGTTGCACCATTTTGAAAGAATATGAAGTCTCCCACGTGGTAGTATTGCGTCCCCAGCTCCATCGAAAGCAGCCGCCAGCGCTCATGCCACCGACAGTCATGGGTGACTGCTCATTGTTGCATACTGTCAGCCTTGGCTTAGGTGTGTGATTCTTGTGTGTGATTTTTCTAGCTGACTCTGACTACAAGATTGTGTTCACGACGTGCATATGTTGGTATGGTGCAGTTTTCAGGAAAAAAACAGACGACGTCCGGGTTTGGAGCTATACGTCCTATGGCACGGCTCACCAAGAAAATCCCACAGGCAAGAATGTAGTGTGTTTTCCTGATTGGTTGATAGATTGAGTAACAAGCCTCACAGAGGCGAGGGCCTAGGTTAGTGTGGGACGGGTCTCTCGCTGAACCTCATTCTTGTTGTCAACTTAGTCATTACCCACTTCCAACTACAGTTCTGGCGCTAACCTTTTTTTTTGGTTATTTGTAGTGTTCTCTCTCATAGTTGAGCAGCCAGCACTCCTCTGGGCGTACCAAGCCACACACTTAAGTGAAAGTATGTAAGGCGGCATCAAATTTGTATCATAGCCATAGCGTAGTGGATGCAGCAGATTGAGGAGAAGCAGCAACGTATAGGTACAAGTCAACATTGGCGGATCCCCATACGCGCTAGTGCAGGGAAAAATCTGAAGGATTTTTCCCGGCAGAGTTGACCTTGCCTGGTGGCGGCTTCAAAACGCTCTAGACATGGGGGAAATGCTGAATTATTTTCGCGGCATTGAGCCCACGACGGTGGTAGCGTAGGCGGTCACGCGGCCAATGCAAAGAGGCACAGCACCCACAAAGGAGCCGACACAAGTGGCGACGGCACCGCCAAGCAGCATGGAAGTGTCCTCGCTACTTCCCCCTTTTTTCTCTACCCCCTCCTCTATGTACCCAACGCACCCTTCCCACCCGGAGAACACTTCATGCCGGGTGCAGCCACGACAGTAGTTGTGGAATCATCCTCGCTAGAACCAAAGAATAGATATCTAGGAAGGAAAATAATCTGGACTCTTGCTCCCCATTGCTCGATGCCTGCGATGCGGGAGAGGAAGCAGTAGCGAGGCAGCAACAGCATCATTAGCAACTACCAAGCATCAACTACAGCAACAGCAGCAGAGGTGGCAGACGCGTGGCAGCTAAAGCAGTGCATAGTAGTTGCATGGCCGCTAGAGCAGTTTGGAGCAGTAGCTGCACTAACACGGGATCGGCAGCCGCAACACAGTAGTAGTAGCAACATCATCAACAACACAAGTAGCAGTACAAGCAGCACCAGCAATAATTACAGCAATAGCATTAGCAATAATTGTAGTAGCAGCTCGTGGAGATCACAGTCATAACATACAACAACAATGACAGCTGCAATATTGTGTGACGAAAGCAATAGCAGTAGTGGGAGTAGCAGGAATAGCAACGGCAGATGCGGCAAGAGCAATGGCAGTTGTGGCAATAGTAACGACAGTATCATCATTAGTAGTAGTGATAGCAGTGGCAAAAGCAATAGCGACAGGTGCCACGGAAGCTGTGAAAAACCTGTGCAGGATTTTGCAGAGCTCTAACATGCTACCAGCCACCAAAAAGAAAAAGAATGGGCATATCAGTAAATTCTTGAAGGGATACTAAAAAATTAGCAGGGTGTTTTTGAAACCATAAAAACTTTATTTTCTCTCGTTCAAACAAATCGTCTAGAAAAGTAGTTACTGGTACATTGTTTACAACTTTTACTATCACTCAGTAGCAATCACAATACTAGTGGCAGCGTCTGCCACCCGCTATCATGGCTGGACTCGGTACCGCTCATGCCACGCAATCCACCTCTGCTAGCATGAAGCCACAGACTGACCCAGTCACCGCGACTCAGAAGCAGGTTGACAACTTGTGGACAATCCTAGCCACCTTACAGCTCGCAAAGACAGCCTTAGTCGAGTTGCCTCTTCATGATCAGCCTGGTCCAACAGTCTCTACCGCGACCCAGACAATAGTCCAACAGCACCATCAGTACCACCAGCAGTCCGTCTCCACTATCATAGGGTCTCTAGACACTACAGCCACTACTCAGCACACAGCAAATGATTTTGAGACATCACCTTGAGGTTGGAGATTTTATGTCGTTGGAGCTGCTATTATGCCTGTGAGCTCAGGGCGAGCATCTCTGGCCCTACTGTACCTTCTAGTACAACTTCTCCATCCTCGAGCAGTTGTTCGACGCAGGCCGTGCTGGACACTTATGTTCACTACACCAATTAGTGATCGCGCTGACCTTAAGCCCTTCGTTGGCAATCCTACTGCAAGCACCAACCCTGAACCCCGTGAGGCCTAGAGTATCCTCACATGTCCCTGCCGTCTTCTTTCCAGGCCTTCTTTAGTAGCCTTTTGAGGAGTTTCAGCGACCTCAAGATGATTGACTCAGAGTCCATCATCGCATATTGGCATCGCGTACATGATCTTCCTCGTTGGCTGAGCAATGTCGGCCCACCTCCGCTGGCCGCACTTCTCACCATCAAGAATGGCACAACTCCTGACTACGTGAAGATCCTCGTCAACTTTGACCTAGAGATTGTGGAGCCATAGCGTACCAAAGCACTTTGATGTCCTGGTTTTATTCCATGTTCATGGGCTGGGAGGAGGTGATTCAGGATACTGGCTTGCAAGGTTAAGACACAGAGGCATTAGCAGCAGTCAGCTCTGCCTCTCCTACGCCTTCGTCTACTGGGACCCCGGGTGCCGTCAGAACCACGCACGGTACTGGCCACGGCAATGGGGGGCGTAGGAAGAAGGGGAAGGGCAAGACCCAGCAGCCCTTTCCCAAGGCGAACCCTTGCCCTTCCCCATGAAGGAGAAGGGCAAGACCCACCATGTCATCTCGTATGGAAGGAGCTAACAGTAGCTCCTTCCGTAGGAGCACTCTTGTATGCAACAATTGTGGCCAACCGGCTCATGTCTGGAACACATGCCCACTACCCACTGATGAGTCTCGTGTCATGAGCGCCATGCATCGCGAGCCTCAGCGGCACCTTGGTACTACTGTAGCTACTACCGCCTCTCCAGTTGGCGCTTCCTCCACCATCAGTACTAGTCTCTTCCATTGGCATTACAACAGGCATCACTACATTCCTGGCTCCTTCCATGCCTTCTACCGGACAACTTGTTATATTGACTCCGTATCCTGTGTGGTCACCACCATTGTCACAGCTCGGCTATACCTTAGCTCCTCCCTCTAGCATGATCACACATCACTACCTCCAGAATCCCAGGCCCGCTGGTGGCGAGCACCAGCTGGAGTAGTTCATTGCACACTGCCTTGGCATCCCTCCTCGTGAGCCCAGGCGAAGTACAAATTGTATGTTGGCTAGTCAGGAGGTCACAGACAGTTGTCAAACTGAGACTGTTCTCCGCGATGATCCCTTTATGGGTAACCGATGTGTATCTACTCTCCTCCTAGATGAATTTTCCTGGCTTGATGATTGGCAGACACGCTTTGTGTCTTAGTCTCATGCGCAGTGCCCATTGCCCACGTCATGTCAGGTCGCTTAGTGCAGCGCTACCGCATCTTTCTACAACCCTGATGGCACCTATAACATCGATTCTGGCTCTACACATCACATGACGTCTTGTTGTCAAGATTTTAGTATGCTTGGCCTTGTTGGCCATATCCACAATGTTCGGAGTGGGTTCGGTCAGGTACTTCCTGTTTGTGGTTTTGGTGTTGTCCGTTTTTTAGGTCAGTCTGGTGACGTCTACATCACTGATTTTTTTGTATATTCCTGGTCTTGAGCTCACCCTTATCTCCGTCAGTGTTCTAAACAGCATGAGCATGGATGTTCTACACTCTACTGACACTGGCATAGTCACTCTTTGGCCGTCTCGTCGTGTGATGTTGCATGTAGAGTCTCGTGATGACTTATTTTATGTCACTCATTTGTCTTTCGTGTCCTCACCCCCATCTTCGGACAAGGCGCATGTGTTTTTCACGAGCACTCTTTCCATGTAACATACTCACCTCCTTCACCGTCGCCTGTCCCACATACATGGTTGTGCCATTCAGAGCATGCTTTGCACACAACCTGTCCTTGGCCTCAATTCAGCTACCTTTCGGTTGCCTTGCAAAACAGAATACATCTACTATGCTCAGGGCGAGATGCATAGGTCATCTTATCGTATCTACTCTACCCGCTCATCCCATCCAACTAATCTATTGTGACCTCATGAGTCCCTTACCTCTTGAGTAAGTTACAAAGCGTGGTCGTTACGCTCTCACCCTAAGTGACGACTACTCTTGCTTTCAATGGGTTGCTTGTAACAGAAGAGCGACAGAGCAGCTGCGATTCATGGTTGGCTCCTAGCCACACAGCGCGAGTGTGGTCATCCCCTTTGTTGCTTCGTTTCTGACAGAGGTGAGTTCATGGGAGAGGCGGATGCTTTCCTTAGGAGCTGTGGCGCCAGAAATAAGACACATGCTCCATACACCCTCGAGCAGAACAATGTCTCTGAGTGTTGTAACCATACCATGGCTAATGCGGTCCGCACTATGCACATTGATTCCAGCCTATCCGAGGGCTTCTTCTTCAAGGCCATGCTGTACATGACCGCGGTTTGGAGTAGAGTTCCCCATGGTGCATTGCCCCGGCCTTTCACTCCCCACCACTATTGGTGTAGATAGCTCGCAGATCTTTGTCCTACGCGTGTCGGGATTTGCGTTGCCACGATCGGACTCCCAGAAATCCAGTTTGATGGCAAGCTGGCTACTTGTGGTCAAAGGCTTGGAGGTTGTGGGATCCTATCCAGCATTGCATCATCAAGTCACGTGAAATTCTGTTCATTGAGGATTTTTTTTCACGTGATTCTCCTTTCGTCTGTGTCAAGACCTTCCCGGGCCTATCGCCGCCATCATGTGAAGATTCACACACCGCACCAGTGCATGCGCGCTCTCTGTCCGTCAGTGTTCAGAGTCCTTGGTCCTACCAAGTCTCCTATGCCTCAACGCGCACTTGACACTCCCACCGTACTAGAGTTCCCATGTGAGTCTGTTCCTCATGGTGATGACCACGCATCCAATTCTACCTCTTCAACCGCTGACACCGCCAACCAGGGGAATAAGTCCACCTCGTTGGTCGGTGACACCACCGACCAGGTGACTAAGTCAAATTCCTCGTCCGTGGATTCCACCACCTAGGCGTCAGATGCAGTCACACTGGTCACTGCCTCAGTCGACCAGTCACGTATTTTTCTTGTGCCGATCACTCCTGTAGAGCAACCTCTCGTGTCCTTACCCCCTCGACCCCGACATATCCACTCCTCTAATGTTGGCCTGACATACTCATACACTCCTGGCGGTCGTCCTCGTCCACTCACCCCAGTACCTCCATCAGGCGTGCATCCTGCCATCTTTCAGTCGCCTATGGCTGCTACCCTCTATCCCACGCCACGTCACACAGTTGTGAGCGAGGATGAAGGGATGAAATCCTTGGGTCTAACTACCCTTGCCATTGTCACAAAAAACCTTCTTCATGGTTCCACACTAGGTTGTTCCCTGATTTCTCAGGAGCATTGACGATTGTCTTTGTCTTGTTGTCGCATGCTCCACCAAGTCTCGGCACCTCTTGTCTATTGACAACGAGGCTGTCCATATAGAGAGCCGATCCACAGATCCTCCGTGAGGCCAGGGCCACACCTGATGCTGCCCACTGGGAGGCTGCTTGCAAGGAGGAAGTGGCTGCTATCAATGAGCATTCTATGTACGAGCTGGTCCAGCTGTCCCTAGGGCGTAAATCCATTGGGGCCAAGTGGGTTTCCGTCGCATGTGGAATCCAGACAGCACGCGTGACAAGTACAAGGCCCAGCCAATTTCCAAAGGCTTTGCATTGGTACCGGGAGTGGAGTTTGACTGGGTTTTTGCCTCAGTTGATCGTTTCACCACCAATCGTGCGCTCTTCACCATTTTCGCACAGCATGGTTGGGAGCTCCACTAGATGGACATGAGCAACGCCTTCTTCCATGGCGCTCTCGACGGTGGGGATATCTACATGGTCCAGTCCCTAGGTTTCGAGGATGGCACGAGTCATTTTTGGCGACTACGGAATGCCCTCTATGCGGCATACATGGCATTGGGTGCTGGTGCATGCGAGGGTGTGTGGCTTCGTCGTCTGTTGTATGAGTTTTCTCAGCCTGCATTGCCCATCACACTGCATGGCGGCAATGAGAGTGTCATCGCTATTACAGAAATTGTTGGTATTCATCACACGCTCACAAAGCACATCAAAGTGGAGTATCACGATGTGCATACTTTGCTGCGTAAGGGAAGCGTCCACATTGTGTAGGTGAGGATTGTGTGATAGTTGGCTGACTTCTTGACCATGGCCGTCAAGCACGCATTGTTCAAAAGGGGTGTTAGTTTGGTTGGTTTACATTCCTCAGTGTATTGTCATATATTTGTGAGCTCCCTTACCATGTTCTTCCTCATCCTAACTCTTCATGTGACTTGTTGGACCATGGGGGAACGTGGCTGGTGGTGTGCACTGTCGATGTATGACATCTGCACGTGTCTGTACACTGGTGCCTATTGGTATGGGGGAGTGTTGTGGTTTTCGTGTGCACTATCCCAGTGATATGTGTTGTGACCTCTCAGCTGGTGTACATGCTCTCGTCAATGACTGACTCGACAGATGTTGACGATGGCGAGCACTAAGTGATGGAAGGGAGGTCGAATCATTATTATAGACGCGGCTCTCGTCTACTTGTGTGGAGTCTTCCACATGGTAGCAGTGCGTGCCAAGTTCCATCGAGAGCATCCACCGGCGCTCATGCCACCGATGGTCATGGACGACTCCTCTTTGTGGTACATTGCCTGTCTAGGCGTAGGCAGCCATAACTCTCGTGTGTGAGTTGTGGTTTGCTAGCTGATTGTAACTACACGACTGCTTTTGCAACGTGTTGTTTTGGTATTGTCCAATTTTCAGGAAAAACGGACGATGTCCTGGTTTGAGGCTATGGGTCCTCTGGCACGGCTAATCGAGAAAACCCCACAAGCAAGAAAATGTTGCATTTTCTTGATTGTTGAAAATGCCGATTCCCACCTGTTTTGTCACCCGTGACCCTCATATACCCCTCTATCGGAACAATAAACCCCATTCGCCCCTGTCCGGCAACAATATGCCCTATCCGCCCCCGCCCCCGTTTTCACCATGCTCAAACAACGCATGTCACTGCTTACCCAGACCCTTGCAGTATCGTGCATGACTTGTGACTGACATCACACACTGACTTAGCGCAGACGCTTAGTTAACTGGCAAGCTGTTAGGAAGGTTCTAGGAAGTTTCTCATGGTATCAGAGCTCTGAGAGGCCAGTAGTCGTTGTTACACTATGGATGTTCCAGCGCGACGGGCTGTTGAGAAGTGCGTGGAGGATGTGCACACGTGTCTTGAGGCTGCTGAAATGTCTCTACATGATGCACGTCGGGGATGGACGGACGTTCAGCAGCAGGTGGATGATTGGTTGCACACCAGGGGTTGGGAGGATCCGTAGGACGTTGTACGCGCTCTCGATGATGACGACGATGCGGCACAGGCAGATTCACCGACGGATGCCAACGTCTGGCCAGCAGTCGACGGCCGAGTGACAGGTGTGTCAGTAGCAGCCGGTACCTCCACAACAGTACCTCCTACAGATGCCGACGCGTTGTCTGGTGTCAATGCCTTGCCAGCAGCTAGTGACCAGGCGACACTTGACTCGACGACTGACATAGAGGACGTCGACTTGTGTGGCGAGCAGGCTCAGCTCCACTCCTTCCTACGCCATGAGGCGGCGAGGCTGTAGGAGGTTGTGGCCCATGCCGACGCGCACGTGATTGAGGTCCACCGTCAGGTTTGTTCCGCGACTGACCACCTACATGCCGCACATGCAACCAGCCTGCAGGCAGCTGCAACACAGCTTGACGAGTTGTACACGTGTCTCGACGCTGCAGAGTCCGCGCGACGATGTGCAGCTCAGCAGCTGGCAGGCATACTACGGGTGATTATTTTGGAGGAGGGCGTCAGCACTGTACCAGTGAGATCAGCAGGTGCTCGGGTCTTGACTTGCATAACCGCGACCAGAGCATCGTGCCACACCGCAAGTAACCTCGATGTCCTCATGATGGTGTGAGGTCAAAGCTCACACACCAACAGTCCCTCTGGGCTGCAGTGGCTGACAGCACGAGCAAAGCTGATGGCTGCTCCCAACACAATCCCCGAGGAGGAGGGAATAGGCTTTGTTCGAATTTAGGTGTAGGTTAACCACTTTATCTGTGAACCAGAATGGTCCATAATTTGTCAATGGTTGGTAGAAGTAGCTTATAATAAACATCCTGGTGAAACTTGGTTCAAATAAAGGCGGTGATACAGTAGCTTGCGTCTTAGGCGCACGAGTTGAGCGACGTGTACGACTCCGCATCATGAGTGGTTCTTTTGAGAACCAACACCATCAAAATCGATGCATAGTTTCTCAAAGTCTAGCGCCATCAAGAATTCGACAGGAGGATTGGAAAACTTGATATTTTTCGTGACACTTCCATTAACCTTTCTGTTTCTGATGCCTCAAAAACTTCGAGAACACAACTTTCGAGTGAGGGCCAACTGACCAAAATACCAAAGTACCTTCATCAATCTGCTTCAAAATCTTGATTTCGATGCAGGGTGGACCATGAATTTAAGGAAATAAATGCCCACTGGCAGAATTCAGGGACTCATGTTCGTTTGGGACCTTATAGTTTCATGCTCGACCTTGTCGATATTGTTCGAGGATAATGTGCCTGCCGTGTCACATGGTCTCTTGTCATTTACGGTATAATTTTTTAAAAATGAAATTTGTTTCACGAATTGTTTTTTTTTCTCACGTTTTCTTTATGTTGGTTGTCTTTGTATTAAGAATGACCCTGATTAGCGCGGACCCGTTGTCTGGGGGAATAGAAATGGAGAAACAATGACTTGAAGAAACTATTTAGTATTTAAATGGATTAAAACGCTGACTGCAGGAAGAATTGACGTTGATGAAGTCGTTGGTTTGTCGATTTTGTGATGACAGCGCTCATATTCTTGGCTACTCAATCACTTGCATTGGGGTACAACGTCACCCCGAAGTAATCGACGCTGCCGGATCGACCCTTTACACCGCGGCGCCCTTGCTTCTGGACATTGTCGCAGAGCATTCCAAAGCGAAGCATCCGCGTGCTTGCGGTATTCGGACCTTCCGACAACACCACTGCGCGCTCTTTCCGCTCCCCAGTCGCCACTGCCGCTGTTCCTCCCCATCAATCCCCCCCCCCCCCCCCCCCCCCCCCCCCCCCTCCACTCCCCTCCGGCGTCGTACTTTCTTCGTGGTCGAAATTGTGCGGAGGCCAGCGTCGTGTTTCGCACCAGGTACTGCGAGAGAAACTTCTGGCAACAGCCCGGAGCGACCCTTACCTCACCCACCTGGTGCTTCGGTCCTCTGTGTGCACACCTCCATATATGACGCATGTCAAAGACGGACAGCTGCCTTGTTAGGTGCGGAGCTCAACCGCGGTACACTTCTCTCGTAAGGGCAGTCGAGCGCGTGACTCCCTCTGTACATCTTTGACAATTTGCGAGAGGCAGCGGCAGCAACAGCGCTACCAAAGAAGCAGCAGCAGCAGCAGCAGCAGCAGCAACAGCAGCAGCAGCGGCAGCAGAGCAGGAGTAGAGCAGGGCAAGAGCAGCAACAGCAGCAAGAGCAGCACCAGCTGCAGCAGCAGCAGCGGCGACGGCGGCGGCAGCGGCAGCATTCCTGACACATCTACGAGGGACGCCAGGGTATCAAACAACGCGTGATTTGCTCACTCTCATTTGCAAAACGTCTAAGGTCTACTTGTCCTGATTTGCTCACTCTGTACACCTCGGACGTTGTCCTCGTCGGCACCACCGCTGTACCCTCGGAAGGGTGCGAGGCGCGAGGTTCCGGGTTCAGAATCAATTTCACCTTTCGCTCTCAGATGGTGCGCACGACGACAGCGCTCATTCGCGCCGCGTCTACTTATACAGCGTCTACTTCTGCAGCGCCGACCGTAACTTTTCCGCGAGGGCAGCTGTTCAGTACTAAGACCACCCGGCCCCGCCCCAACCACCCCGCCAATCGCGAGTCGCCCTGCAAGGTGCTCAGCCGTCCGTTCGGCGACAGATCTGCCCGCTTTCGTCGAAGGTTCCTTGGCAAGCGCGGCGGCGCAGTAGCAGCAGCAGCAGCGATGGTGGACTGGGAGGAGATACAGCGCAAGGCCGCGGCGCGCACTTGCTTCACGGCTCTGCGCGACGACGCCGCGGCGCCGCCCAAGCTGGCCCCCGGGTCGCCCCTTCCAGTCCTCTTTTTGTCGCACGGGTCGCCGATGGCTTCCGTCGAAGAAGGTCCCCTCAGCAACTTCTGGAAACTTCTCGGAAAGCAGGTGAGAAGAAGAAAAAAGAAAACGTTTTTCTTCAAGTAAAGAAATCCGAACCTGCAGTGATTAGTGCAGTGATGCTGAGAAGAGTTTGCCCGCCCTTCCCCTCCCTCTCGCCCCACCACCCCCCCCCCC
>SZWC01017909.1:40419-44422 GCA_023375785.1 Penium margaritaceum | reverse complement strand
TAGATATAGATATAGATATAGATATAGATATAGATAAAGATATAGATATAGATATAGATATAGATATGGATATAGATATAGATATAGATATAGATATATATATATATATAGATATAGATATAGATATAGATATAGATATAGATATAGATATAGATATAGATATAGATATAGATATAGATATAGATATAGATATAGATATAGATATAGATATAGATATAGATATTCAATATAGATATAGATATAGATATTCAATATAGATATAGATATAGATATAGATATAAATACGGATATAGATATAGATATAGATAGAAATATAGATGTAGATATAATATTCACATTTTATGTGACATAATATGTTATTATTCATTGTAAAATATAATATTAACGTAAAATGTTCCATAGAACTTGTAAATATAATATCCACATACAATATTAAAAAATGATTTATTAATAAAAACATATCACATGTAATATTCACATAAATTGTTCCATAAATATTGATATGTGACTACGTACACGTACATATGAACACATAAGTACTTAGATGAATTTTAAATTCGATTGAAGAAGAAAAAAACGTGTTTCAAATGTATTTAATGCCAGTAGAGGATTTAGAATCCTTCTATACTATCTGTAGGTTTTATTATAAATCGTTTTGAACTTCAAATATAGCATATTTTTACTTTATCAAGTTTCATGAATTAAAAGGACCTTAATTTCAACTTTCTAATCCTCACCAGTATAAGAAAATTTCATTCCTTCACAAATGTTCCCTTTCCAAAGTGTACATGTTTCTGGTGAAGGGTCGAATCTAGAGATTATACAAGATTCTATCCTTCTTGGAATTCGAATCGTGTATTGCTGTAAATTTATTAGGCAACGTGCCCTTGGTTGTAACATTCATGATTGACCCACTTTCTTCTACTTTCATTTAGTTCAAATCGCGCATAGATTTTGAATGTGTCGTGAATGTTTATATTCTGAGTCTTGTATTCGCGATCGAGTATCGTTTTCAGATTTAGTCTACTGACTATTCTTTCCCATCATCATGGTTTTCCTCAAAAAGTATCTGAATACGCGCTGTAGTGTTTGGTCGCCACGATGAAGTTTTGTTGCACGTATATGATGTCGAATCTGTTACCGCGCGTGTATGTACATATTTCCTTGTTAGCGCACGTGGATTATGTCTTCACTGTTCTGCAATCGATGGCCATTGCTCTATTGCAATTGATAGTTGGGGCACTAACATCATGACTCGTTGAACTTGGAATCTAAATCCGCGAACTTGATGCAGTCAGCGGCTAGAATGACCCGTAGCAAATTGTTGGTGATGTTTTAGATTGCAAACATCAGACTCGTGAGAAAGCTCTTGACCGTCGGTCCTTTGGAATTTGCAGGATCGAAGGGTTTAGGAAGCCTTGGACAAATTGAGGATTCACCGATGTAGAGTTGATTGGTGAGTACCGCCTCTCGTGATCTCGAGTCATGGATTTCAGCGGCGTACTGCTATAGTTTTTTTATGAGCGTGCGTTGAACCGCTTCCATCTACGCCAGCCGGCTCGTCAACTCCGCGATTTTATCACGCGTCGATGATGGAGTCATATCTGTCGGTGGTGCAGGCGAGAATGGCATGTTGGGCATGCCCAGCTTAAGATTGTTTGTGACTATCAAGCTGCCACCTATCATTCGATCCTCCCCCTCGATGAGGTTGAAGGTCCTTCGTGGAGTGCCTTTGGCCATCGCCGATGTTTTCACAATCTACCGCTGCTATTGTTGGGTGCGCTCGCTCTATGCATCAAATTTGTCGTAAGGTATACAACATTCTCATCGGTGGAGATGCACTTGAAGACACGTGCAAGTCTCGCGTGCCATAAAGATTAGTATCGTTTCTGGCCCAAACCGATGCACTTTGATACGAAGTTTCACACAGGTCGAAAAGGAAGGAGGTTCATAGTTGAAAACGAGACCTCTTACTTTTCACAAGATTAGAGTCAATTGAGTATTCTTGAGAAGAAAAAGGCATACTTTGTTCTTCCATGTGTCAAAACTTGACGTTGTATATACAGATGGCGAGAGCGAGAGAATGGGGCTTGGTGGAGCAGTTTGGTATTTTGGTTGTTTGCGTGATACGATGCCATGCTTCTATTTGCCAATTTGGGAAGTCCCTCGTTGGTTTGACGGGGGTTTTGAGGTTTCATTCGGGGTTCATGAGATTTGTCAAAGTAGCTCAAGAAACCTTTCAACCGATGCATTCAACATGGAATGAAACCCTTGAACAAGCTCGTGAGCTCTGCCTTCTTTGCTTCCATGTCTACTCTCACTACGGTTTCCATTGCCTTCATCGTTGGTGTTATCAACCGAAATTCTCATTGTTGTCCTTGGCTTTAGCCCTTTTGTGGGTATCTTGAATTGCCGTTGTTGTTTTGAACACTCCGGCCGCTCTTGCCTATCCACCTTGTTGCATTGTTAGCTATGCCCTTTTGGTGGCTTGTTGTTCCAACCCCATTAAGCTTTCACACGTCCTTCCTTTGCCCTTCATCCACGGCTCAACGCTCTTGCCTCCCGACCTTTTGTTCTTTGGTTTTGGCCCTTTTCTCGGCTCTTGGCTCTCAAATCTTGGTTCTAAGCTCCTAGCCTCTCAGCTTCAAGCTCTGTGCTCTATGATTTCAAATATAAGCTTTACGCTGTGGCCTATAGGCTCAAGACTAAGGCTATTTCCATGAGGCCCCATCCTCCATTCTCTATACCTCTTAGCTCTTGGCTTTGAACTTTGCATTCAAAACTCTCGGCCTCTTGTCACGCCGCTTGCCTTTAGCCACTTTCCGATCCCCTCCCTAGTTGTACCTTTTCTTTGTTTGGCTCACTGAGCCCCATGTCTTGTGCCCCCAAAAAGATTTCTTACGGCCTTTGTGGCCTGTTAACTTCACCCTTATGTTTCTCTAGGACCCTGCCTGTATGGTTTAATCTTGGCTTGACTTTATCCCCCGCCTCTTTCTGGACTCTCCGGATTCTCTCCTCCTTGCCTCTTTCTCTCGTCTTTCCTCGTGTCTCGACTCTCTGATTTCTATAGTCTTCCATTTCCTCATCCCCTGTCCTTGCCATTCCTCCTGTCCTCTCCAGTGCCCTCTTTCCCCTGTAAACGTGCCCTCCACTCCCTCTCTTTCCGCCATACAATTCTCCTTTACTCACCCTTTACCCTTTCTCTATTTCTCTCTCCTCTCTACCCATGTTCTACCCATTTATGTTAAATCGCCCCAAAACCATACACACTATGATGTGTGCATAAGGAAGAAACATGTGGTTAGGATTCTTTTAGGAATCAAGTCTAAGAAAACCTTTTTGTTTCCTAGAAATTACTTGTAAGACTCATGTAGACGGTTTTTCATGTGTATGTAGCTACGGAAGTTTGTGCTTTCTTGAGGCAAAAGAAACCTTGGATGATTTTCATCCAACTTCTTATCCTTTTCACGGTTAAACATCAACCTTAGCTTTTGCTTTCATGAAATCTTGCCTAGTTTATGCCGATGAAAGTTTCATGTCATGCGAGTACACGTTTACATTGTACTTTCTTGTACTGTGATGCTATCGATTATAGTGATTGATAATGTGGGTGAAATGGGACCAGTCCGCCATTTGAGCGGCATGCACATGAGGCACTCATCATTGTCGCTTAAGCAAAAATCACATGTGCATTGTCTGTTGTCTTGCGTCGTCAGGGGTCGCATTCCAAAACCTGTATTTTTTCTTTAACACACTTAGTGTATTCATTGTGTCGTCTACCCGCTACACTTTTTGATGCACCTTTGCAATGCACTTCTGCCTTTCAAGCAGGGATAGACACCCCCCCTCCCAAGGAGGCGAGTGTGTTTGAGTTGTGTATCAAAGGGTGTAACTCAAGGGGGATGAAAAGAATACACTTTTGTATTGCACTACGAATGAATAAACTAGTCAACAAATCAATAAGTACATACGATATGGTCCCTGGTACAATCCTTACATATTT
>SZWC01017909.1:20419-37919 GCA_023375785.1 Penium margaritaceum | reverse complement strand
CTCGCTCTCTCTCTCTCTCTCTCTCTCTCTCTCTCTCTCTCTCTCTCTCTCTCTCTCTCTCTCTCTCTCTCTTCCACTCTCTCTCAACATCTCTCTCCCTATTATCTTTCTTTCTCTATCTCTCTCTTTCTACCTGTCTCTCTCTATCCACCATTCCTTCTTCTCTATCTCCTCGCCATTCCACTTCCTATCTCTCTCTCTATCTCTCTCTCTCTCTCCCTCTTTTTCTATCTCTCTATTTCCCTCTCTTGCCTTCCTTTTGTCTTTCCCTTACCCCTTGTATCCCCTTGTGCATCCCTTTCTATCTCTACCTAACTCTTCTTTTCATTCTCCCCCCCTTTCCTCTCTTGCCCACCTTTTGCCTCTCTTTCTATCGCTCTTTCCCTCTCTTCTCTATCTCCAAGTATCTCTCTCTCTCTCTATCTCTCTCTTATTTTCCCCTGCTTAAAATCTCCCCATTTTACTTTTGTTCCCACCTCTCCTTCACGCTTGCCGCTCTTTCTTTCTTTTTATCTATGTCTCCCTCTTTGACTGCTTCTCTCAGTTTACCTCTATGTCTCTTTGTCTCTCTCCCTCTCTCTTTGCATCTCTCCCTTTCTCTCCACCTCCCCTATCTCTCTTCTATCCCTCCATCACTCTTTGCCTTAAATTTTTATCTCTCTCACTCCCTGCATTTCCTCTTGTCTCCCTTTCCCTTCTATACCCTCCTGGCTCCCGCCCCTCTCCTCCTTCTCCTCTCATTACTACTTTTCATTTCCTTTTTTCTCACCTTCTTCCTTCTTCCTCCCCCCACTCTCTCCATCCTTTCCATCAATTGCGCATCCTACAACAACCATTTCTCTTTGTTGCCTCCTTCCTTTGTCTATTTTCCTCTATTTCATTTTTTGTGCATCCCTTTGCCACTTGTTTCCCTTATTTGCCCTTTCACCCTTTAAACCTCACCTTCCTCTTGCCTACATCCCTTCCCTCCTTTCCTCTACATCCTTCCTTTTCCTTGCATTTTGCCACTCTCTTATTCTATTCCTTTACATTGTTACCATTGCATCATTTCTTCTCCCCATTCCTTCTGTTTAATGCAAGGCAGCTAAAGAAGCGCGTAGCAACAGTTGTAGCTGCATAGCACCAAAATCAATAGGAGTACTAGTGATGATAGCAACAACAATGACTGCAACAAAAGCAGCGGTAGTTGCAATACAAACAACAACCATAAATGTAGGTGGTGGTAATCACAATTGCAGCACGTAGCATTAGTTATAGCATCACGCAACAAAAGAAATAGTTTTAGGAGGAGTTGCAACTACACCAAGGGTAGGTGTCGTAGAAGATGCAAAGAAGGCGGGCACATTTTTTACACGTAGAGTGGGACAATGTCGAGAACACAAGAAAAAAATGGTAAACAACTTGTGAGAAGACTACACTACCTTGTACATTTTTTTGACTAAATGGAATGAGAGTTACATTGGAACAATTGTTTTTACCTTTGTATTTTGGTTGTATCTTTCACACGCCTTTCTGTTCCATTTGCAGTTTTTATTTAATTTCATGTTTAAACCATCTTATTTTTCCTAGAACGATGGTTTCCAAGTCTTGAAAACCTGTTTGTTGAGTGAACTGTCACACATTGGTCCTTTGCTTCATCCTTTTGATTTGCTTCCAACATTGCACATTCCTTCATGACTAGCTTTGCAGCTCACTTTCGAGCTCACTATGTGCCCTACTCGTGCAAAGTCTACAAAAGACTACATGCGGAAATTCAATATCATATCTTTCATTCGCATTCCTTCTCCCCATTCCCTTTGATGACACGTGCATCCCCCAGCGCCTCCCTTGCCGCGCCTCTACTACTACCTCCCCCCTTGTCCATTCCTAACGTTTGCCCTGTTGCTTCTCATAATGCTCTACACTTTTCTATCCATATTTTTCTCCATTTTAAGGGGATTAAGGAAATTTTTTGGCCGGTCGGCAAGCTCGACCTGTCGTTAAACTTGTTGTTTCCCTTGTCTTCCTTCCCTTCTCTTACCACTTTTATGAAGAACTTTCTTAAACACACATTTCACACCATGGATCCTCCCTCACCCTTGCTCATGGATTACACCTTTTAGTACCATCTTTTTCTTGCCACTCATGCTTTGTCCCTCACCTTGTGTAATGCCATGCATGAGCTTGGTCTTGCAGGTACCTTGGATGCAACAACTATTACTTAAGCTTTCTTTGCAAAGGAATCAATCATAGATGCCTCCTTGCATGATCCTTTTCATCTCGCTTCTAACGGATCTGGTCTCGTTGACAATTCCATCATTCTCCTACCTCAAACATCCGCTATCACATTTCTCACTGCTGCCTTAGCTACTTGGCGTACTCCTTTGCCTTTGCTTCCACCTCCCATCGTGCTCCTCCTTGCCACCCCCACTTCCCCCTCTTGAATGCTCTTGATTTCTACTTCTGTCACCTGCCTTTGCTTGCATTTCATGTCAAGTTAGCAAACCTTTGTTGCTACTTGTGTCAGGAAGCCTATTTTATTCCAAACGTTTCTCAGTTTGCTATGGTTTGCCCTAATGGACCATACATTTTTTGTTCTTCTAGGACATTTTTCTAGCACCATGTCTGCTTCTTGAGCTACACTCGGCATTTACCTAATGTTATTTTGTGCACTCTATGTTGCTCTTGAATCTATGTAGCAAACCAAACTCGTAGTGACATATATCCCTAGAAAGGTTAGGCTCGTTCCTTCTGCATATTCACTTTTTGTAGAAACATGCCCAATTCATCTTTTCTTCATCTTCGTCCCCGTTGTCTTTTTTTTCCTCACGATTCGCAAGAGTTATACCCTCACAACTCTCGTGAGGTATCCCCCCTCATGGAACTTAAAGCTGAAGTCAACCTTGCAGGTAACTCATAACGTCTCTCCTCACATAACCAAGGGCCACCAGGCAGACCATAAAGAGCAAGTGTCAAGCCAACACTTGGCCACTACAACATCCGCTTCTTCTCTCCTCCACACTCCTCTCTCCCCACTCCTCTATCCTCCCCATACTATTATCGTGTTGAACATCTTGATAACCTTCTTTCATTTGTATACATCCTTCTCAAATGATTCTAAAAGATTGAAATGTAAAAAATTCTTCTTCAAGGGAAACATGTCTTTCTTATGCTAAGTTTTGGCTTATGAATTGCATATCGATAAGGGATTAGCCTTTTTTGTAACTATGTAATCATCGAGACTAACAATTTCCCACTGACTCAAAGATGGATGGTGATAGAATTCATCAACCTTTGTCCATGTTTTTTTGTTGCTATGATAACCACATGAATGAGGGCCAGACATGCCTAAGACACATCAAACCATGGAAAACTGTAATATGATCAAGTACTTAAAACACATTTTGTATGGTATGCTTGTGAGTCTAGCCAGGCTTTTGAAAAAAAAACACATTGAAAACCATGTTGTTACCTGTTTTACATGTACAAACCACACTTTAGTTTTTGACATTTTTTAGCCTAGTTTTTTTCTCATAAGAACCATTCTTAAGATTGAAATTGGCGTTAAAAGAAGTTTCCCATGTGTTAACAACTTGAGAAAGACCGGTCAAGGAGTTGCCATATAGACAAGATACATGCTCTATAGTCTACTTCAAATCTTGAATACACAATGCCAGATGTTGGGGGAAAGAGCTTTTGTGATGAAAAACGCAAGTCATCATTCCTCCTCGATTGCGAATTTTGTGTTGGGATTCTGTTTTAGCATTAGGATGACACGTGGATTGATTTTTTCTAGGGTTGTATCAATTCTCTACCAAAACTTCATCCATTTTTCAAAATGTCATTTAAAAAACTTAGTTTCCCCACTCCTTGGAGTTACCATCTTACAGATTTTTCTTTGAAAAAACAATCTTGAAATGGGATTAGATTGCTATCTTATCCAATTCTTTCATTTTATCTATGGAATCACTTCCACCTATCCATTGGATCATATTGAATTTTGACATTTTCCACAAACCATAGTTCGAATGAAACCCATAAAAGATCATAGGGTGTGTGGTGCACAAGAATCTTTCAATGATGTTCTTAGTCCCTGATTGAGAGACAAAAAAACTAAATGAAATGAATTCGTATTGATGAAGGCGGATGCAAAAGAGCAAACACACCCAAATGGCATGAACACAGCAATGGGTTGAGAGCAAAGAGCTCTTAATTGTAGGGCACAAGCAAGAAAAAAATGGATGGCACAAAACCACGGAAGTGATAAAGGAAGAAAAGGAAATTTTCCCCCACCTACCCCACATGGAGGAAAGGGGCATCATTGCCTACCTTTTCTTGTCTTGTAGGATGGTAGTCTTGAGGGAGGAGAGGGGGCTTCTACCCCTCCCCGATTTCTCTTGTGGGCCAACCGTGCATGGGGTGTATGAAAGGGTGTCTCCTCCTCCCAAATTGCTTTAAGGGTGAATGGTTTATAGAGCTGGAGAAGGCACACTCTCCCTCCCCCCTCTTGCGAGCAGAGAATATTGGTTGATGTGAGGGGTAATCTCCACCTACTCCTTCATCTCTTGAGGGTTAACGGTCCATGGGGTTGGCGGGAAGGTGTCTACCCCTTCCCTCCACTCTCAAGTGGAATCAAGGTCTATGAAGGAGATGAGTGGGCGTCACCGCCTCATCCCTCTCCAAAGGGTCGACGGCCCATGAGACAGGAGAGGGAACGTCTTCCCTTTACTCTTGCTCTCACATAGGTTGACCGCCCATGGGGCAAGGAAGGGGGAGTTGAATCTCTCCTCCTCGCTTTCATAGCCATTGACGACCCATGGGGGAGAAGAGGTGGAATCTCCACCCCCCTTTTAGTTGGGAAAAAGTTCCACAGGGGAGGGGATTGGGCGTCTCTGTCTCTACCCCAATCCCCTCCACATGGCCGACAGCACAAGGGGGAGGGAGTTGATGCATTACTTCCTTTCCACCTCTCATGAGGGTTCATGACCAAAGGGTAAGGCAAGGAGGCAAACTAATTCTTTCTTACATTACAAGTAACCACGGAGCAATGAGCAAGGGAAAAAAAAGATTCCCTCCTCTTTCCCTCTTTTTTGGAGGGCAAGGTGATCTACAAAGATATAATGAATTTGAAAAACGATGTACCAAAAGCTCAATGTGGGAATTTTATGCAGTTGGTAGGGGTCGTGCCTAGAATTGAGAGGTTGTTACTTTGAGCTAAACAATATAGCAAGAAGGAGTTTCTTTAAGATAAAATTCACAACCTGTTTGGTATAAAATGTCACAGCACATGTGCTTCATTATGTATCATTATATGTAGTGATACAAACCAATGTGAAGATAAAATCAACCTCCAACATTGTGTCAAGCAAGAGAAATTCCCTTTGAGAAAAATCCCTTTATGCCACAAGCATTAGAGAAAAGAATGATATCCTCTTTTGAACCTGGAGTTTTAAATTCTCACGTACATGCAATTGAATTGAATTGATACCCTCCAAAATCAGTGAATTCAGAATCTAAATCAAGTGTCCATGGATTTGTCAATAATCATCAAAATTGTTACCCATAGCTAAAGCGTACAAAAACATTGTTGCCAAACATGAAAATAGAAAAGGCATTATTCTTAAATGGAGAGGTTTTGATGGATGATCGATGTTCACTATTCTAGAAAGTTCCTAAAGTAATGGTGTATACACCATTTGAAGGCTATGGTGATTGGTGACATGAATTTTGCGAGTGGTTTCATTGCCATGAAAAAGACTATTGAGATATATCAATGCGTTTTTTAGATCCCAAGTTTCTAAGTGTATGTTCGAAGCATTCATATGATGCATGCAATCAAAATGAACGTTTTCTGATTTTATAAGCATGATGACTCTTCTCTTTCTTCTAACAAGGAAACATGTATTCACTTTACATTTGTGTGGATGTCTACTACACCATAAAGGCAAGTCATTTCCCCACTAAGAACAATATAACCAACGATACAAATATAGTTTCTACCAATTTGGATACATTTTACTTGCATGAACATGCTATGTTGATTGGCATACATGAATCCCTAAACTCAAGTGCAACCTATTTTTCATTTTGTTGCTCGTCGTACACTTTGCGACTTAGTCACATAAGTGTTTCTCCGCGCTCGAGGGGAATTCTGTTTAACACCCCACAACTATCGCGCCATGACACCACTTTCTGGTCAGTCCGCAAACTCACCGAAACGTACGTGCAGCTTTACTCAACACTTCAAGACTACGGGCGACGATCTCTCAAGCATGTTTGACAGATCTCGCAAACCCCAAGTTCAACCCCAAAGACCGCCGTCGAACCAAGAGGGACTTCTTGACTCCACCAATTAGAACACGCCGTCCCATCGCGCGGACCGCCGACATAACAAATGGCTAGACCGAGCCTCATCCTCTCGCTCTTGCCATTTGTACATACACAATCGAGTTTCGACACTTGTAACAACAAAGTATTCTTTCTTCTTTTTAGAAATATCCAATTAACCCCAATCTCATGAAAAGTGACAAACTCCAAGTTCAACTGTGAACCACTTCACTTCCGCAAGCGTAACACCTGGTATAAAGCTTATCGACCCTGATAGAGCACAAGATGGATTCCCACATTGCCTTGAGACCCGCACGTGTCTTCCAGCACATCTTACCTTATGAGAAGTTTGCAGACCTCGCAACAAAGTCAACACGGGGAGCGAACGTACCCGGTGACAAGTAGCGGTAACCGGTAAAGACACCGACGATGGGGGAAGGTATCGAGCGAAAGATCTTTAGCCCCGTAAAGGGGGATGAGCAGATGCTGGCCAACACATTCACTGATGCAGCCATCCTAGAGGCAAGCATACCGGTCATGCCCATTTCGCCTACACCATCGACCAACAAGACTCCATCAATGACACAAGACGATATCGCGGAGCTGACTAGCTGGCTGGCGCAAATGGAAGCGTTCTAACGAACGCTTGTCCTAAAACTACACTATTATGGTGCTGGAATCTGTGACTCAAAAGCGCTAGAATCGGTACTCATCGATTGACTCTACATCAGTGGAACCTCAATTTGTCTAGGGCTTCTTGAGCTGTCGATCTTGCAAATTCCAAGGGACCGATGGTTAGGATCTTCTTGACGAGTTTGGAGTTATACTTCACCGATGTTGTGGTCCACTTTGACAAACAGAAGATGAACCACGTAGCCTTGCTTATGCAAGGCACAACTTGATGTGAGTAGGATGATCTCATGGCCATACAACGATAGCAGGCAGATGTACCAACTGATCCAACGGCAACCACATCGTTGACATTAGGCATACTATCCCTCGAGTAGGTTCAGTCCACTTGGAAGTTATCAATTACTCCCCCATCCAACTGGCACGAGTTCACCCAGGGACTCCTTACTTACTTCGATAAGCTGAATGAGAAATGTAGGACAATACCAGCTGCAATGGCTGAAGCAGCTCTCCAGCGTGGCTGAATCCACTCGGAGGTTTTGTGAGATCATCACCGGCAACAGCCTCACAGAAGATGAAACTTGTTTCCACACCAACAATGGCCTTAGGTAGGATTTTTTTATAGTGCACGCAATTGACCACATCACCTACAATTTACTACAGATCATCATAGCCGTTGAATGCATTGACTTCGTGGATTTCAACTCAAAATTCAATGAATCGTACGGCTGGCGCCCAAGGTACAAAATGTAGCACAACGAAAGACATTGGTGGTAAAAATCGAATCAACTTTTTAAAAGGCTAGGTTCGAAGTACAAACCTAGAGCTTTTGAATGGAAAACCATTAACAAGCAACTTCGCATCTACGACTAAAGCAACCATAACAAATTCAAATTAAGGATCTATCATACATAACCATTAGAAGATCCTGTCCAATGAGCAACTGTAGTGTGATTCATGACCAAGATTGTGTACACCACAAGAACCCGCAAATCAACTGGGACAGGCATCAGATCTTCCTACCAATCATGTAGCAGCCAAAATCCTTTCAATGAATCAAAACCTCACGAGTACAATGGCCACCAGCTATGCACATCTTGCTTGACGTGGCCAAAAGACACTTGAGGAAAGGAGACTTAGCGTACTTGGTCCATGTCAATTTGAGTAGAGTGTACAAAGAATCAGTTAACCCAGCTGACTTATCAGCCTCATCAGCCCCATTGACGTTGAAGTTTGTAAAAACATCAAAGGAGTTTCCTCCACTTGTAAAATCGTTCGTAGGTGTTTTTCACGACACGATACCAAGCAAACTCCCTCCCAAATGCAACATCCACCATCGAATTGAGCTCAAACCGAAGAGCATACAAACCGTCAAAGGAGCCTACCGGATGAGTAATCACGAACTCACGGAGCTCAAACATCAATTCGATGACATGCTGGCTCAGGGGTTCATCCAACTATATATTTCTCCATACACCGCACCTGTATTATTCGTAAAAATGAAAACTGGTGAAATGCGGATGTGCATGGACTTCCGGGCGTTGGACGACATCACGATTGAACGTGCTCTTTGACCAACTATTCTGAGCAAGAATCTTCAAGAAACGTTTGTTAAGGAGCGGCTACCACCAGAACCGCATTGCCGACACAGATGTTGCAAAAACCACGTTTCAAATACGATATGGGCACTTTGAGTTCACACTTATGTCGTCTGGACTCTCAGATGCCATTTCAACATTCATGGCAGTGATGAACAACATTCTTCATCCATACCTTGACAAGTTTGTTGTGTACCTTAATGACATCCTTGTGCAAAGGTCAACCCAAGATGAACATCAACGACATCTCCGACAGGTGCTCAAGGTCCTCCAACGGGAGACATTCTATGGGAAGCTCAGAAGTGCAACTTCATTCAACGTTCAATCGAGTTTCTTGGTCACATCATCGGCGGTGAACAGATATCCATGGATCCATAAAAGATATTCACGGTGGCAGATTGACTATCTCTAACAAAAGTACGCAATGTACAAGTTTTCCTTGCATTTTGCACCTTGATTGAAGGTTTTTGAAGGATTATGCTTAAGTGTCAGCGCATCTTTGACTTCACCCGCCAAAAATACGAGTGGATTTGGGGACATAGCGAACAAGAAGCTTTTACATTGCTACGTATAGCTCCAACCTCGACGCCAAGCCTTTGATCGACTAATCCATCGGCCGACTACATCATGGCTATAGACACCCTTGACCAAGCAATCGCGGCCGTCATCCTAGAAGAGAACAATGGAGGAGAACATCCCATTGTGTACATGTCAAGGAATCTTCACGGAGCAAGGCTCACCTATGCCATCCACAAGAAACAAATGCTCTCGGTTATTCATGCCTTCCTCGCGCTGCTATCTGTAGTGCCATGAATGCGTGGTTCAAGAAGACCATTACACCCTCAAGTACCTGAAAACACACACGAACCTCCAGCCAAACAAAATCCATGGATGGAGTTCCTTGATTCCAACTTTTATTGCGAGATCAAGTACGAGCCCGGAAAGATAAATCTAACAGTCGCTCCAAGCCATCGTCCTTGTCTCATAGAGGTCCATGCGCTACATACTCAATAAGATCCATAAGTTGCAAAGGTATTCCCACGTGGCTATGACGACCACAAAGCCTACGACGTGACAAAGTTCCACTTTGCCTGCTCCTATTGGCATTGGAAGTAAAAAACTCAAGTCGTCGTCCTCGAAATCAAGGAGGTGCGTTGTATGCTTCTCAAGGAGTGCCACGAAACTAGTTAAGGAGGCCATTTTGGAACTGAAAATACCGTGAAAAAACTTGCCAAGCACTATTGGTGGGACAAAATGTTTGTTGACATTGCAAATCTCTTCAAAGTTGATACTTCTGCAAGAGAGTTAAGAGTTGGTGCACCAACAACCACTTCTAATACTCAAGGGATCGTGCATCAACATCTCCATGGATTTTGTGGCATGTTTGCCCATCACACACGCAGCGTTTGACGCCATACTCATTGACAGGTTCTTGAAGATGGCGCACTTCATCTTAACCAGTACGGGTGTGACTGCCAAAGGGGTGGCATGACTTTTCCTTGTCCAAATCATCTGATTGCATGGGATCCTGTGGTCAATGATGAGCGATGAAGATTTTGGGTTCATCAGCTAGTTGTGGCAAGATTTGATGCAACGGTTTGGCACTCGACACCAACTTTCAACAGCGTTCCATTTGTAATCTGATGGTCAAACCAAGTGCACCCACCAAATGCTCGAACAACTCCCTGGAACCCTCCGCAAACCTCACGCCACCAATTGAGTAGTCAAGCTACCAGTCGTTGACTCTGCTCACAATTTAACAACATCTGTCACAACGCATTAAACGCCGTGCGAGGTGAACTACGTAGCAGAACCAACCATCCTTGTGGACCTTCAAAAAGAGAGCAACATCACTTGTGTCGACACCCACCTTCAAGAATTTTCTGAAATCTAAGAAGGAACTTGTTAAATCCTAGCAAAAACACAAGTAGGCATGAAGCAGCAGGCCATAAAACATTGACAAAGTGAGGAGTTCAAGCCCAGTGAAAACGTTTTGCTTAACTTTGCAACCGTCAAACGCTGAATATCAAGGAATCAAAAACTCAAACCCCGGTGGTTGGGACCTTTCAACATTTATGAGATGCGCACTCCAGTCGTCGCAAAACTCGGACTACATGACATTATGTGGATTCACCCTGTCGTCCACATCAGCAAACTTTGACATTATGTCGATCGTACAAAACATTTAATGGACGCGTGGCACCTGCATCACCACCCATGATCACTGACGGTGACCACTAAAACAAAGTTGAGAAAATCCTCGATCACCGCCAACGAGGAGGCAAAGACGATCATTTGGTCAAGTGGAAGAACTATGATGCGACACATAATTGCTAGATGCCGTTCACCCAACTCTTGGACATCTATCCTCTCATTTACGGCTACGGGACCCGATTCCAGCCACGAAATGGTAACGCGCCAAGACGTCGTGGTTAGAGGGGGAGGAGTGTTGTGCCTATGGGCATACCTGAATCTCTAAACTCATAAGCGGCCTATTTTTTGTTTCTTCACTATTGGTTTAATTTCTGTCTTAGTAGCCATAGTGGTTTTGTGTGCCCGAGGGGAATCGTGCTTAATACCCAAGAATTCTCGTGCCATGACGACCACTTTGCGATCATTTCTCAAACTCACCGGAACCTACTCGCGACGTTACTTGACACATTGAAACTATAGGAGACGATCTCTTGCACGACTTTGACAGATCTCACAACCCCATGTTAAACGTAGAAGCCCCTAGTGAACCGAACAAGGAACTTCTCAATTCCACGAATTGGAACACGGCGTCCCATCACGCGAACCGCCAAGATACCAAACATCTCAACCAAGCCTCGTCCTTTCGCTCCCGCCATTTGTATGTACACTATCGAGTCTTGACACTTGTATCAAAGAAGTATGCTTTCCGCTTTTCAAGAAAACCCAAATGACCCAAACATTGTGAAAAGTGACAAAATCTGATTACAAATGTGTACCACTTCACTTCCGCCTGTTTAAAAAAACACTCACCTTTCATGAATGAAAATTAAATGCTAACTACTGTCTAATTTATTTGTCAAAGTTCAAACTACACTACTAACACAATAATCAATAGCACATCAATGTGAATAAGGATTGAATGCATGCTCTTTTGTAGTAATTTCATGATTAATGCATGTTATTGATTGCATGTCATGGATATTATTTGCACCATAGATACAAGTGCAAAAACAACTACCTATTTTGATCATGTTATGTCGTGTCCATGTCAATGGTACCATATGTATCTTAGGAGCTGATTGCACTTATAGCATGGGCGCCAATTGTACCCAACCAGAATAACTATTGTACTTGTGCTTACAAGAAAAGAAGTGCCTACATTATTTGCTTAGGGTGGTTGTTTGTGCAAGTTTATCGTAGGCATTATTTGAAGAACCAAAATTCGTTGTGACCCAAATAGAAATCTTGAATAAGTTAAGGATGGTGACATCATGAAGTAATTTTTGGAGGGAACCTTGAGTGTGGTTAGAAACAATCAAACACGATTTTGGTTCTAACAAACATGCTAGGACGAAATAGAAAAATGAAGATTTTTCTTCATCTAATACTGCAATGAGAAGTATTTAAAGTTTCATAGTTGAACTATTTTTCTCAGAGTATGGAAAGGAACTATTGAGTTAATTATGAGAAGCATTGTAATACATGAAACACATGCGTTACAAGGAATCATTCCTTAAACTTGTACCATGTTATTGGTAGAATAAGACTTGTTTACCCAAAGATGGAAAATTCTCCAAACGTTAATGAGGTTCAACACAATTGTTTTGAAAGCCATGGATTACATGAGCACAATGAATCATGATGTGTGATCAAGTGTCAAATGCATCATTCCTTTCCATCAATCTAGGTATGTGTTTCATACCATTATTCTTACGCCACGACATGCATGGACAATGCTCATGGGATGAACGACAAACTTATCCACTAGCTATTGATTTGTAGAAAATGAAATCAACAATGATAACAAAAATGAAAAGACAACTGTTGAAAACGTTTCGTGGCACTTGGTATGTTTTTCCATATGAATATCTTTTCTTTATAAACAAAAAAACAATAGAATACAATACAAGTCATATAATGAGTGCATAAATGTTTCTTCACAATTAGCATGTGCACATTGTTTTTTATCTTAGCATGTACGTGAAATTGAATGATATAAAATACAGTCATAAGATTATTTGTATAGTGGGTTCACCATCAAATGTTGAACTTGTAGTTAATCCATGTAAGCAACATAAGTTGATGTGAAGGGGGTGAAAACGTGTTGCTTTATGAAATAAATCCTCTACAAAAAGGGAACTCCACAAAAAATAAGTTTATGCCTTGAAGAATAAATAATATTGAGCCAGTCATGTGCTTATGTGGTAAAAAAATCCAGTATATGCTTCACTGTGTGTTATGTCAAAATGAAGACAAATTTGTGACAATTCTTGAAATGGAATTCTCATTGACACACTATTCATTACTGCTGGGATACAAAAGTTTTCTATCAATGATTCAATGGGAGACCAGAATTGATTTATTAGAAGTCGTTGAAGGGCTACACACTCGTTGCCATTGGTTAACACGTCCCAAGATGTACTATTGCAAATCATTCTCCTATGAGAGGGTTTCCATTAAATGATGTGTGTTATAAAATGAATCAAGGGAGAAAATGTTCTAAAAAAGGGATTTGAGGGGAAGAAAATCAATGGATGGTTTCTCATAATTTTCCTCACAATGAAACAAATGAAACAATAAAATTTTGGAATAGGTATTCTTTGAGCCTGCAAATGTGATTATGAAGTGTTTGACAACAATAACATGATATTGGAACTCGTAAAGTTTTCTAACGAACAAGCAACGTATGGATTCTGATCGTGGTAAAATAGTTTGATAATGTTATGTTATGGTTATGGAATTGGCGGAGCTTCATTAATTATGGCCAGCCATCTCGGTTTACAAAAAGTCATAAAAATGGAAAGTCGTGAACACAGTATAAAAGAAAGATGAATAATGTGTTGATGGAAGATTTACTACAGCACGGATGTTACGCAAATGTCTTACCTTATGAGAAACCCCTTAAAACACGTATACGTTTTACAGACTTGAAAGCGTTGTGTGAAATGAGTGTGCTTTGTTTAAATTCCTAATCAATCTGACATTAGGAGAATCCTTGAAGAAGGGGAGGAGGCTTCACTACAACATCTTACAAAAATGCGTACCACAATAAATACAAGAGAATTCATCATATGTACCCTCTTAAAAGCTGGCAAGAAATGAGGAAATTTGTACATCCACAAGTCATCAACCATGCCATTTTTTTACACCATGATGGGTCCTTCGTGAAGACACATCAATAGTCATGGAGAATGTACAAATTTTGTACATGCTTATCTCGGAAATTCTCTTTGGACCACGTAATCAACACTAGATGTCGTACGTAGATGACATTAATGAATTCATCTTTCATGACTTTTTTTGATTGCATACAAATGTGATGCATTGATTTTGGAAATTAGGGAAGATGAAAAAAGATTGGCTCATGCACATCTTTTGTACATGGTCAACATCATGAATTATGCAATGATGAAACCTTTGTGGAAAATGATTAACCATACTGGTTAAAAGTAAGGGGGAATATGGCCTTTGAGCATGTTTAACAATTGAGAATGGCATTCAAACATGTACAGTTTATGTTGCAAACTTTTGATCAACGTGTTGAGGAGTGAGCACGTGGAGAATATCTATGTGCTAGGGCAAATTTTAAGTTTGGATGGAAAACCAAACTAGTTTTGTGGAAATGGGTATCATGATAAAGAAACCATCATGTCATTCCCTCACTGTTAGGTTGGTGTTAAGGTTCTGCTCCAGGGAGGCGAAGCCAGAAGCAATGATTAGGCTATGAAGTTTTTTTCTTAATCCATGCTATATGATGGCCGCATGCTCTCTATGATCACATCATCTCGTCATAAGATTTATGACATGAACAATTTCCTCTTGTCCTTGTAGTTGTTATTTGAAGGCCCACTATTGTTTCTTTCATGTTTCATTGTATACCACATCTTTTATACTGCTAAGAAAAATGGTAGCTTTCCAGTCCCCTTTTCAAATGTGAGGGGGAAATGTGTACTGTACGATTCATCACCATAATGAAATGTGAGTGATTAGACTTTAACACCTTTTTTTCGTTATCGTTACATATAGGAATTGTTTCCATTCATTTTCATGTAAGAAATCTGATGTACATTTCCCACCACTATTAAGTTTTGAACTTGGCTACAATTGTAGGAAATCACACGATAGATTCCATACATGAAGTTTTAATTAAGTATTACAATGTTTACTCGAGGTGGTTGTGATTTTTACTCAGGACACAATGCTTTCACACATTCACGGTACGATACTAAAACTGTTATGTGTTTGTTACAAATGTTGAGATATAGGTTTATGACACAAGAGTGAAGGAAAACAACAGTATGCATGGGGAAATTGTAACATAGTCCTGCATGGAATAAATAAAACTTCCACATGTTCACATAGAACAGTATCATTTCATAGTACATGTTTTTTCCATATCTCATCCACTGTCATATGGACAAGCCAATACTTTTTTTTTTTAGATTTTACCGGATCGAAACAATTTCAGATTTGATTTCTTGTCCTAGGTGCAACCAAGCTCATACTGGCACCTTCCTTTACTTATGGGCATGATGGACGTTGATGCGAAAAGGATTGTAAAATGGTGCTTTATTCACAAAGATAACCTAAACACATGTGAAGATCTTGTCATGGGCTTCTTGACATGAAGATTGCATCAGGTTTGTACATCAAAGGAAATGAAAATTTCAGACATGTAATCAATAGTCCTTGATTATGAGATTGTAATGATTTTCATGGAAATGAAGCATAATCGTTCCTTGAATGTCTAGCATTGAAATTCCTCGTGAATCATAAACCTAAAAGATGTTTCCGTATTGTACGGAAGTTCTTAGAAATGAATAGGAATGAATGATTATAGATGCTTTGAAGTTTACTTTGTATTGAAATTGTTACCATGATGAGATTTTTTCAATCCAATGCTCAAATTCTTTACATCAGAGTCTCTGAAGGAAGGTAGAAATGGTCGGAAATTATTACAGGACGTTTAATGAGACCCCTTTACAACATTATTTGGGTTTCAAAAAATTGTATGACCTCGTGGTGCTAAAAATTTATTTTAAATGACAGCAAATATAATGCATCATATTCCCATTCAGAAAAATCTTCGTAATAAGAATTTTTGAAGATAAAAAACTTATTAATTCAATTATTTCATCTCAAATCTAATTCTTAATGTAATTTTGAGGCCTATGATCATGATTCTATCAAATGAAATGGATCTATTTATGCATCTCTTAGAGTGTTTTTTGTCTTGTTTAAGTTTTCCCCTTGATATTTTATTGAATAGAACATTAGCTTTACTCCAAACTTCAACAGGTGTCTCATGATAGATCTGAAAAATCAAATTGAATCACGTTTGACATCGTACAAGGCTTTTGTAATGGTTTTAGTTGAAACAAGGTTTGTGTTTTGCATGTAAAGCATGCATTAGGTTACTATGTATTATGAGCAAAAGAATCTTATGCTTTATCTAGTGGAAAATCCTGATCAAATATCTTCATCTTTTGCAACATAAAGAAGGTATTTCACGATTTTGGCCTTTTCTAGACTGTTACGGCGACCATCCATAACAATGTTGGTCAAGCATGTATGTTTTCCATGCAGAAAGTGTGGGCTTTGTATTTCATGATTTCATGTGTAACAGTGAAATTGTAAATATTCCCCATCTCAATATTTTGAATACTTCATTTTGCCTGAAATAACCACAATCACTCATGGATGTCCTTTGCATTTGTACAAAGGGTCAGTTCTTGGCCTAGTCTAGTAAAAACAACTCACCTTGGTGATTAAACCCAATTGTGATGTTTTTGTCAGCTTGATTGCTTTTATTTCCAATCATGTGATGTCTGGTTTGTTGAATATAACAAAAATCTTGCGATTTGCAATCCCGTTGGCTGATTCCTACATTTGCTATGATCTTCGCTTTATCATTGTTTGACGCGTGAGAAAAGAGTTTATCCACCAATCATGATTTTCTTTCAACATGTTTTGACCTTGAAAGGATCGTAATAGGTTACCATGTAACCGAAAAAAACATATAGTAAAAATGATTTGTCATGTCCTTTTTGTACAGGACAGAAAACTCTTTTCTGAGAAAAGTATTGTGATCATGAACTGTTTTTTAAGCTACTTGGTTCACTACTGCACATTTCCACTATCCTCTTGCTGTCGGCCCGCCTTCATGGTTATGATTGAAAGAAGTTGCAACTGCACGCTGAATTGTGGATTGTTTTGGAAGGCTCTGTGGCAAACCATGAATGTATTTGCTACATACGTTCTAGGTTGCCGTTTCATGGCCATTGTGGACGAAGCTGTCGAGCCAAGGCCACATTGTGAGAGAGAATGCAAAAAGTCAACATGCCAAGAAGGCCACATTGGTCAATCGCATTTCTCTTCATTGTCACGCGTTTTCATTTTCCTCAATGAATATTCCAGGATTCCTGGAAGATATACGACTCGCTGTGAGATCGCGAGGAATGTTCATGCGCATTGCACCTAAACGAACGGCGCAACAAGTGGCACAGGTCTCCACCAGCCTCAAGTTCCGCCATCGTGTCGGTGTCGTGGATCGCAATGTGACGAGGCAGACCCTTAGAACCATGAGATTTTTTCGGGTCAATGACTGGCTGATCCACTGATCGTCTTCTCTTGAGGTAGGAACGTCGGAAAGCATTTGGCGCCGTCACTTTCCTTCTTTCAGGTTGCAAACAAAAAATGGAATGCCGTCCAGGCTAGTTCCAAGATTTCGGCATCGCTTCGTTTGCTATTTGACTCTCGAGGGGGATGAGCTG
>SZWC01017909.1:10173-20401 GCA_023375785.1 Penium margaritaceum | reverse complement strand
CACACACACACACACACACACACACACACACACACACACACACACACACACACACACACACATATATATATATATATATATGTATATATATACATACATACATATATACATCAAAAGCACTCAAGAACTTAGTTGTGGTTGGTGACGTTCACCACTACTGCAGCTAGAAAACCTCGGCAGCAGGTTGGGGCAGCAGCGTTGTTGATGCAGCGTGCGGGCTTCCACGCTCGTTGCTTAAGTCAGCTGCCCCCTCACTCTGCTGCTCTAGAGTCTAAGTCTGGAAGCTCTGAGTTTGTTACTCAGAAACGCGCACGCCAGAGTTAGCGCCAAAAAGCAACTGAAAACTGAAAGTAACTAGTTAGGAATGAAGAATGAGCAACAATGGGAGACCCCTCCAAGTTCTAGCCCCCCCCCCCCCACTAGTGTAGAAGTTGTTACTCAGCTAACCAGCCAATCAGAGAATAGCTCTGGGCTTATTTTCTGGCAGGCAGGGTTTTCTCGGTGAGCCCTGCCAGACGCCCGATAGCCCAAAACCCGGGCGTCGTCCGTTTTGCCTGAAAACTGAACCATACCATGATGCCGACGCTGCAAACGCAGTCGTGCGGTGAGAATCAACTAGAAAAATAGTAGCAAAGAGTTATGGCTGCCCGAACCCGGGCAATGCCTACGCTGGTCCATGATGCCGAATAGGGCCATACAACATGCAACAAGGACCCTAGGCAGAGCATGACGATGCAGACGTGATGGGACGCGCTGGAGGCATGCAGATAGCAACTGTAGTGGCAGTGACCGCCGGCAGCACGACCGCCGAGGAGGCCTTCCGATGGAGCTGAGCACGTCGCCGGAGAGAGGAGGCTCCAGCGAACTGCGAGTAGACCTCAGCGTGCGTCGGCTCCACCGGATGACACTCCATCAGCGTCGAGTCTTGCCGTCAATCATCTGCACGCCGATGTACACAAGCCGGGAGGACACAACGGAGCACAATGAGAGATGCGCAAAAACCAACACTCCCCCATGATTCATAAGCGTAGTGTACATGGGCGGGCAGAGAAACGGTCAACATCCAGACTCCCCCAAGGTACGCAAAGACGCAGGCAGAGACAAAGAGGGCAACTCACGGACGCACGCCGACTGAACACACAGCCTTCTTGAACGAGTCCCGCTTTAGTGCCTTGGTCAGGAAGTCAGCCAGCTGCCGTGCTGTCTCAACCCATACGATGCTGATGCTGCTGTCATGCAACAACGAACGCACATAGTGATACTCAACATTGATGTGCTTTGTGCGTGTGTGATGCACACCGTCATTGTCAGCGATGGCCATGGCACTCTCATTGTCACAATGCAAGGTGATGGATGCGACAGACAGACGCAACTCGGACAAGAGACGACGCAACCACACACTCTCACACGTGCCTGAACCAAGGGCCACATACTCAGCCTCAGCAGTGCTGTGTGCAATGCACCCCTGCTTGCCATTGCGCCAGGACACAGCTATGCCGCCGATCAGAAAGGTCCAGCCCGTGAGACTCTTACTGTCTGGACTGCTGGCCCAGCCACTATTGGTGTAGCCCACTGCGACGACGGACGGCTGACGGCGGAACATGAGACCTCGCCGAGGGGTGGAGACGACATAGCGCAACACTCGGATGGCGGCCTCAAAGTGGAGGTGACGCGGCTCCTGAGAGAACTGGGCCAAGAGGTTGACGGCGAACGCGATGTCTGGACGCGTCGTCGTAGCCAGGAACATCAGTGACCCGATGACACGCAGATACGTGGTCACATCAATTGGCTCCCCCACAACAGCTGGGTCATGACTCTTCAGCTTCACCTGGCCATTGGGTGACATGGGTGAAGATGCGCTAGGCACGAGGGTCAGGTCCTCGGCGAAGCGAGTGGACAGGGCCTGCACATAGGCAGCCTGGTGGACGTGCAAGATGCCCTGGGAGCGATCATGCTCGAGCTCCATGCCCAGGAAGACTCGGGCAGACCCGAGATCCTTCATCTGATAGGCGACGTGCAGCAAGTCCTTGACACGCTGGAAGGCGGCCGTGTCTGGCGACGCAATGAGGAGATCATCGATGTAGACCAGAACCGCGGCAAAGGTCTAACCTCGCAGGCTCACGAACAGTGCGGGGTCAGCGGTGCTGCGCTGGAGGCCACCACGGAGAAGCGTGCTGCTAATCTCCTGGTTATAGCACCGAGGCGACTGCTTCAGGCCATAGAGGGCCTCCCACAGCCGCCAAACTCTCCCAGTACCGTCGTCGAAGCCTGGGGGCTGCGTCATGTAGAGCTCCTCACCCTCCAATGAGCCATGGAGGAACGCATTGCTCACGTCCATTTGATGCAGCTCCCACCCGTGCTGGGCAACCAGGCTGAAGAGCGCCCGGCTAGTGGAGAACCGACCGACTGGGGCGAAGATCTAGTCGTAATCGATCCCAGGGACCTGAGCAAACCCCTTTGCTGTGAGGCGGGTCTTGTAGTTGTCCAAGGATCCGTCAGGCTTCCACTTACGCCGAAAGACCCCCTTGGCACCAATGGCCTTCCGACCTGAAGGTCGACGAGGTCATAGACGTGGTGCTGCCGGATAGCAGTGAGCTCCTCGGCGCAGGCAGCATCCCAATGTGCGGCCTCAGGGGAGGCTCGAGCCTTGCGTAGGGTGGCTGGGTCCTCTGGGCGCGCTGTGGACCGGACTGAGACGGCGTGTGCATCACGAGCCCCAGGTGGGATGCGGGCGAGTGCAGCCACAATAGCATGCCGATGCTTGTGATGAAGCATGGCGTAGCCCAGTGCAGAGCCCGGGTGAAGGTCTGCGATGATGGCGGAAGTGGTCAGGCCGAGAGCCTTCGTGCTAGGGTCCCCACTCACGACCGTGGGAGTGGAGGAGACACATGGAGCCACTGGGGGTCGAAGCGCGACGGGACGCGGTGCGACGGTCTGCGCGCTCGCTGTCGGCCGAGGTCGGAGGCTGCCGCCTGGGCCATGTGTGTAGCGCGGTTGGGCAGAAGATGGCCCTGAGTCTGACGGGCCGACGGAGGCGGACGGGGCTACTGGCCCGGAGGAGCTAGCGGACGCGACTGTGGCTGTCGGCCCCGAGGAGCCAGCAGATGCGACATGCGCTGCTGGCCCGGAGGGGCCAGCTGGCCTGGAGGAGCCAGCAGACGCGACAGGCGCTACTGGCCCGGAGGGGCCAGTTAGCCCGGAGGAGCCAGCAGACGCGACAGGCGCTGCTAGCCCGGAGGGGCCAGCGGACGTGACAGGGGCTGCTGGGCCGAAGGGGCCAGCGGACGCGACTGGGGCTGTCGGCCCGGAGGGGTCATCGAAAGCGACTGGGGCTGCCAGTCCGGAGGGGCCATCGGAAGCGATTGGGGTTGCCGGCCCGGAAGCGACTAGTGCTGCCGGCCCTGAGGGGCCAGCGGACACGACAGGCGCTGCTGGCCCAGAGGGGCCAGCGAACGCGACTGGGGCAGCTAGTCCAGAGGGGCCAGCAGACGCGACAGGGGCAGCTGGCTCGGAGGGGCCTGCGGACGCGGCTGGGACTGTTGGCCCGGGGGGGCCGGAGGACACGACAGGGTTTACCGGCTCAGAGGGACGGAGTGATATATCACCTGGAAGCAACAGGACGGAGGGCGGACTCACCATTCCCCTACGCGACGGGAGGGACACAGACGAGCTGGAGCGGATGAGGTCGCGGGGAAACAGGTCCTCAAAGAACAGGGCATCGCGGGACTCGACGATGTAGTGTCGGGATGGGTTCCAAAAGCGCCGGGCCTTGGAGTGATGAGACACACCGAGGAAGGTGCAGGGGCGTCCGCGGGGGGCAAGCTTGCCGCCCTGCTGTGGGGCGGGCAGCCACACAATGGCCACGTAGCCCCAGACGTGAGTCGGGCGGAGGTTAGCACGGAGACCGCACCAGTACTGGTATGGCGTGGACTGGCGGGGAAGGGGACCGTGGGGAACCCGGTTCCAGACCCGGGTCATGTAGGCCATGGCTTAAAAACAGAAGCCATCGGAGAGACCGGAATCGACACGCATGGTGCGAACGACGTCGGCCACGGTACTGTTCCATCGCTCGGAGACGCCATTCTGGACGGGTGTGTAGGGCACAGATGTCTCATGGTGGATCCCGCGGGAGGCGAGAAAGGTCGTGGCCTCACCCAGGTACTCGCCACCGCGATCGGAACAAAAGCGGCGAAGAGGGCGGCCACACTCGTGCTCCACGAGGACAAGCCAGTCCCAAATGGTTTGGGCGACATCGGTCTTCTGCCGAAGGCAGAAGACCCACCGGTAGCGAGAATAGTCATCCGTAAGGGTGAGGACATAGCGGCCATGCTCACCAACGGACTCGGTGGGGAGAGGGCCCATGACGTCCGAGTGGACAAGGCCGAGAGGGGCGGACGCACGGGAGGAAGACAGGGGGTATGTGGACCGGTGCATCTTCCCCTGAGCGCAGTCAATGCACTCAGTGGGCCACGGGAGAGGGAAAGTCTCCGGGTCAAGGCCTTTGGCCGGTTGGGTGCGGAGCATGCTCTCTAAAGCGGCAGAGTGGACATGGCAAAGGCGGCGGTGCAAGAGGCGGGTGTGCTGAGGAGAAAGCGTACTGGTGACAAACACATGGCCTGTGGCGGCCGGGGAGGAGACGGGAGGGGAAGAGGAGAGGCGAGGAACGTGCCACAAGTTGCCACGGGCGGTGGCGTGCAGTACGACAAGACCAGACGGACGCAACGACACAGTGCCGACACCACACGAGTGCACAACGTCCATGCTCATGCGGTCAAGGGCAGCCACGGACAGGAGGCTAAGCTCGAGACCATGGACAAAGAGAACATCGGTCAGAAAGATGTCACCGGCAGGACCACGGAAACAAATGACGCCAACACCACGGACAGGCAACACCTGTCCGGAACCCGTCCGGACACCGGAGACATCGCCGACAGGACGGAGCATACTGAAGGCCTCACGAGAGGCCGTCATGTGATGCGTGGACTTGGAGTCGATGATCCAAGTCTCAGCAGAGTCCTGGACAGGGGTCGCCAGATCGCTCACGGTCACATGGCAGCAAGCGAGGGACGCGGACGCGGTGGACGGAGGCACAAAATGAGAGTGCCAATCGTCAAGCCACGCAATGTCGTCAAGGAGTGGGGTGGAGGAGACCACGGCAGACAATGAGACAGACGAGGAAATGGGACATGACCGCAGCTCAGTCTCAGTCATACAGGGATGGGCTGGAGGGCAGGAGGTGACGCAACTCGCACTTCCTTGGGGAGGAGGGCGAGGCAGGCAGAGCTGGAGCGCGATGAACTGCTCCAGCTGACGTTCACGGGAGGACGGCCTAGGAGTGTAGACGGAGTGCAAAGTGACGGCGCCGGAGCCCGCGTAGTGGGAGGGCTGAGCCGGCGAAGGAAGCGGAGGTGCTGACGGCTGTGGGTAGTACTGTTGCGGGTAGTATTGCTGCGGCGCGGGTGTTTGTGGGACTGGCAGAGCTGTCGGAGTGGCAGAGCTTCTGGACAAGGTCGGAGTGTCAGGGCCAGCAGCAGCGACGGCGGCAGAGGCGAGGTGGCGCTCCCGCTGGCGGCGCATGGTGGCGATGACGTGCGCCTAGTCCGTCGGGAGAGGGCACGTGTACCAGCCGTGCCCGGGCTGGCCACAGTTGTGGCAGACCGAGCCACCACCGCTGGACCCGGTCGATGACTGCTCCTGCTACTGTTGCGGTGGACCCTTGCCTTTCTTGTTTTGAATTTTCTTCTTCCCCGAAGACGATGAGGTAGCTGCGACGGCGGAGGCGACGGCCACGGAGGCAACGGCAGGGGAGGCGACAGCAGGGGATGCAAGGGCCTCCGTGCGACGGAGCTGGGACTCCTGGCGATCTTCCTCAATGCGGAGGAAGAGCTCATATGCCCAGGGCATGAGTGTGCCCTGGGCCTCCATGGTGGAGAGGACGTCCTGAGGGTAGTGGACGAAGACGTTTGCGTACGCGCTTGTGGCGCCGCGCTTGATGGTGAGGAGCGCGGACAGAGGGGGCAGAGCAGATTTGCCGAGTCGACGGAAGATGTCCTCCGCCCGCTGCAAGTAGGCAGTGACCGTCTCGGTCTCCCCCATGTGCAGGGAGTTGAACTCCCGGAGCAGACGGCTGATCTCAGCGTCGCTGGACAGGCGATGGGGCCTGGTGAGGATGTGCCATGTGGCTGCAGGGTCTGGGATGTCGCCAGCGATGAAGTCGTCGAGGAAGGGCTCTAGGGCAAGGCGGGAAGCTGGGGGGCGACTGGGATAAGGGCACGGACGGCGCGACCAGCGTCATACAGCTGATCGGCCTGGGTGGAGTCGTAAGGGAGGGTGTAGTAGGCCCACAGACCCTCACCCTGCGCCCAGATTTGGAAGCTGAGCTCCCAGCTCCAGAACTGCTCGCCAGCTTGAAGCGGCGGCGGCGGCGTCTCAAAGTCCTTATGCCTTTGGGTATAAGTGGGGCCAAGGTGGGGCCAAGGACGGAGGTCACTGTCTGCCGTTGGCGCTGAGTCTGCTGCTGTGCCAGGTAGTACATGGAAGCAAACACAACGGGGCCAGCGTGCCCTGGAGGGATGAACGACGGCAGCACACTTGTGGCGGTCTGGGAGGCAACTGGCTGTAGCGCTGCAAGTTGCTGTGTCAAGGCGGCGAGCTGTTACTGAAGAGCAACGAGGGGGTCAGGGTTTCTGCCAACGCCACCAGTTGGCTGCTGGTGCTGCTGTTGTGACTTCGGCTGCTGCTGCTGTAGTGGCGGCGGCTGCTGCTGCTGCAGCGGCGGTGGCTGCTACTGCTGTAGCGGAGGCGACTGCTGCTGCTGCAATGGCGGCGGCTGCTGCTGCAGCGGCGGCGGTTGCTTCTGCTGAGGCGGCGGCGGCTGTTCTTGCTGTTGCTGCTGCTGCTTCGGCTATTGCTGTTGCGACGGCGGCGGTTGCTGTTGCCGTGGCGGCGGCGGCTGCTCCTGTTGCTGCGACGGCGACGGCTGTTGCTGCTGCGGCAGTGGCTGCTGCTGCTGCGGCGGCGGCGGCTGTTGCTACTACAACGGCGGCGGGTGCTGCTGCTGCTGCTACTGCAGTTGCTGCAAGAAAGGAGGGGTAGGGTTCCCCCCAACAGAGGAGGATCCCTCCTCACCGGGACTACCAGCCATGATTTAGTGTCCCTTGTGTGTGCCAGCTGCTGCTTGCTACTGCTGCTGTTGCAGCTGGCTGCTATTGCAGCTCGCTACAGCAGCTGCTGTAGCTCGCTGCTGCTGCTGCCCGCTACTGTAGCTATTACGTGTTGCGGCTGTTGCTTGCTGCGCTGCGGGATGCTACTCTGGGCTGCTGCTGTGTGCTGCTGTTGCTGCTGCTGCTGCGAGGTGCTGCTGTTGCGGGCTGCTGGGAGTTGTTGCTTCTGCCTGCTGCTTCTGCTGCACGTAGCTGCTGCTGGCTACTGTTGCGGCTGCTCGCTGCCGTTGCGTGCAGCTGACGGTGGTGCCTGTCACTACACCTGGATGATGTTGCCGCTTGCGTCGTCGCCCGGAAATGTAAGACGCCGCCTTCCGCTCACCTCCTCGCGTCACGCGTGGGGGTCAGTGCTGCCAAAAAAATTTCGGCAGCATTTCCCCTGGCCCAGTGGCCGTGGGAAAAAATCTGATGCCGCCACCAGGCGGGTCAATGCTGCCGGAAAAAATCCGGCAGCATTTCCCCTGCACTGGCGCGTATGGGGGTCCGTTGGCGTTGTGTGGCACCTGTTCGCCAGTCTTCTGCTACTGCTGCTACGCTCTAGCTCTGATACCAAGCTAGAAAACCTAGACAGCAGGTTGGGGCAGCAGCGTTGTTGATGCAGCGTGCGGGCTTCCACGCTCGTTGCTTAGGTCAGCTGCCCCCTCAGTCTGCTGCTCTAGATTCTAAGTCTGGAAGCTCTGGGTTTGTTACTCAGAAACGCGCGCGCCAGAGTTAGCGCCAGAAAGCAGCTGAAAACTGAAAGTAACTGGTTAGGAATGAAGAATGAGCAACAATGGGAGACCCCTCCAAGTTCTAGCTCCCCCCCACTAGTGTAGAAGTTGTTACTCAGCTAACCAGCCAATCAGAAAATAGCTCTGGACCTTTTTTCTGGCAGGCAGGGTTTTCTCATTGAGCCCTGCCAGACGCCCGACAGCCTTAAACCGGGGCGTTGTCCGTTTTGCCTGAAAACTGGACCATACCATAATACCGACACTGCGAACGCAGTTGTGCGGTCAGAATCAGCTAGAAAAATAGTAGCGAAGAGTTATGGCTGCCCGAACCCGGGCAGTGCCTACGGTGGTCCATGATGCCGAACAGGGCCATACAGCATGCAACAAGGACCCTAGGCACAGCATGACGATGCAGACGCGATGGGACTCGCTGGACGCATGCAGATAGCAACTGCGGTGGCAGTGACCGCCGGCAGCACGACCGCCAAGGAGGCCTGCCGATGGAGCTGAGCACGTCGCCGGAGAGAGGAGGCTCGAGCGAACTACGAGTAGACCTCAGCGTGCGTCGGCTCCACCGGATGACACTCCATCAGCGTCGAGTCTCGCCGTCAGTCATCTGCACGCCGATGTACACAAGCCGGGAGGACACAACGGAGCACAATGAGAGATGCGCAAAAACCAACAACCGCCAGCCATGTGTTGTTCTCTTAAGACTCCCTTTAAGAGAAAGTGTGTGAAAGCCCCGCATGATTCATTTGGCCTTTTGTAAGAGAATGACGTCATACATGGGTACAAAAGTAATCAAAAGCCCTGAAAACGGAAGGGTTGGCCTCAACAACTCAACCGGCGTGTACAATCCCATCACATGTGCGCTGGAGCGCGACCCAGTGATGAACATATCCTCATAGGGTATGATAGTGGAGGATATCTTCTTGCACTTGTGATGTCATCTGATGGATCTGGCGAGGGAATGGAGAAACCCCCAAAGAAACGTTCAAATGTGAGAGGGTACGTTACACAAAACGCAACGGGACAAAAAATGCTTCACAAGGTGTACAAACAGTGAAGATACAACTCAAAACGTAGTTAGGAAACAAACATATATGTGTTCATACTTAGTCTCACCTACATGTGTGCAAAAAGTCGTGCAAGTCCAAACAACCGTCAGAGAATGTACAAACCTGGCTCTAAGCTCCAAAACAACTGCAGAAGGGAAACAACCGAACAAAGACCAAGTGCAGAAACACAAACTCCACGCAACTCCATCTTGAACGAGAAAATATAGGGCCACTCAGCAAGTGGACCCCGGAAGGTGGTCAGCGTGAAAATTGTGAAGAGGACGTGAGGGCACGCTGGCTAGTGCTCACATTGTCAAAGCAATCGTCGAGTGCACTGGCATACTAGCGAGCCATGGCGACAAGTCTCAAGGTCACCGTGACTCACACACCAAAACTCCCCCATGACTCGCAGATGCCTGTCACTGCAAGTGAGCAAGGGTCATTGAATGATGGCAACAAAAACACACATCAAGGGGCACAAGACAGGGGGAAACAAGAACTGTTGAGAAAGAGAGGAAGCAACAAAAATGGGTTATGCGTTCGAGTCGTAGTCAAATTTCGGCGCTTTCGTTCTCCCGCTCACCACCAAAGCTCGTGCGTTGTCTACCATGGGATTGCATGCCCTAGACAACATTAGGATGGTATCAATGCGTGGGAGGGGGGGGCGTGTGAGGGCCAAAGCAGCAAGAGTAGATATGAAACACAGCTGAGGTGAGCCACGAGGCGCCACGTAGGCAAAAACATTTGGGAGCAACAACAATGCCAACAACAACAAAGACTAGGATATGCACTTGACCTTTAGGTCTAACCATTATGTTAGAGATAATTGGGTGCTGTTGCATCTTGTTCTGAGCTGCAAAAGTAACATCATCCAAGGCGGTAGCCTCCACGGCACAACAAAAGTTTGGCCTCCACTCAACGGTTCCTTGTAGACAGAGTGTGAGTGGTCAGCCATCACTGTAAAGCGGGCGCGGTGTGCTAATCTCAACCTGATGGTGTTGGCATTAATCTGCGGCAACGAAGACCAAGGGGAGGGCGGTGTACACCTTCTCGGATTTTTGGAAGCGTAGGCTCATTTTGGGGGAGGAGGAAAACACTTGTGGCACATTTGGAGTAAACTGTACATGCTATTACATACAAGACTATATGTACATGGTGACACACCCTGGGCGACCTAAGGTCGCCGAGCCATGCGCGGCATAGTACGGGCCAGGCATGAGTGTTATTGCTATAGAAT
>SZWC01017908.1:21891-33379 GCA_023375785.1 Penium margaritaceum | reverse complement strand
GGAACTGGAGCCGGCTCGTCGCCGCTCACCACCTCCCACAAGCCCCTCTCCTCCAAAAGGAGGCGGGTACGGATCTTCCAAAACCTGAAGTTGGCGCGTCCCTCTAGCCTCTCCAAAGGCTGGGCTGCTGTCACAACGCCAGCTGCTGCCATTTTGAGCCTTGGTGATGCTCAGCGCTGCCCTTGGATGGCGGCGCTACCCCTGCTTCTGCTGCTGCTTCTGCCAGAAATCTGTCTGACAGAAAATGGACTGTATATGCCAGCAGACTGGGAATTTTGAAAAACTGAGTCCACCACTGGAAAATTCAGCTCAAAACCTTTTGGATCGACCCATAAAACAGGGTCATCAACAGGGGATTTTGAAGGATATGCCCTCTTGAAAACAGGGTATGTTTCTGCTCCTACTCCAACTCAGACCGGCCAGTTTGTAAACGGCGTTTCTCCCAAACGAATCAATGGAATGCAAATATGTTTGCACCAATGGAAAGCTTAGGAAAAATACAACAATTCGCATGTGCCACTTTTTAAATTTGACAAAGAAATGAGAGAGTTATGGTCATCACAAGGCGACAGTCTTACTCATAGAGAAGAGTGTAGCCCTGGCCGACCTCGTTTTGAGCATAACTCTCAATCCAACTGTTGGATCTTCGCAATCTTGGGTTCTTTTGACAGCTTGTCTTTTGAACTTGAAGATCCAGTGGTTGATTGTCAAATCTGGTAAAGGTTGCACCCCAACCCGTCAATCTCAAAGTGACAGCCTGTGCTGGCTGGAAGTGGCAGAACTTGACTCTGATACCAAATGTTGGAACTTGAGGAGAGAGGGAGCATTGGAGCAGCGAGCATGTGTGAATGGAAGGGCATCACTTGTGCTGAAGAATGGTTCTTCAATCACTCAAAATGCTGGAGTACATATAGAGCTAGAGCTTGGGCAAGTCAGTCCCCTCACAAGCCACACCACTTAGCCATGGAGGCTAAGGCTCACACACTAGAGTCCATAATCTCACACAAGGGAGGAAATCAGCCTAGCAATCAGGCTGACCACTCACACACGACCTAGAGAGCTAGAGAATGCTCTCATGGCACACTCCTAGTGGTCACATAACCCACAAACCCATGGAGAATCGCCATGTGTCCATGGCTAGCACACAAGGATCTCACGTCACGTAAAAAATAAGGAGAGGTACCTTTATCCTAGTCAGCACACTCTGACAAGGCAATCCTAAGACCAAGGACTTTTTTGGATATTTCTCCCATCAGGTCTTGACCCTGGACCTCTTGCCTTTTTCTTTTCTCAGGCTTAGGCATGGAGTCATCACCCATGCCCACCCAGACATCGACGGTCCATGATCCCTGAAACTTCAAAAATTCATATCTCCCAATCCGACCGTTGGATCGGCCTCAAACTTGGACCGTAGACATTTTTCCACCTGATCTTTCCAATGGTGAAGTCGGATCGGCGATCGGAGCAGGCGTCTGGTACCTTCCTGTAACTTGCTCCTGTGGACCTGAAACTGAGCCAGATGGCTCCTTTCCCAACAGTCTTGACCCTGGACCTCTTGTCTTTTTCTTTTCTCAGGCTAAGGCATGGAGCCATCACCCATGCCCACCCAGACATCAACGGTCAATGACCCCCGAAACTTCGAAAATTCATATCTCCCAATTTGATCGTTGGATCGGCGTCAAACTTGGACCATAGACATTTCGGCACCTGATCTTATCAATGGTGAAGTTGGATCGACGATTGGAGTAAGCATCTGGGACTTTCCTTGAACTTGCTCTTGTGGTCCTGAAACTGAGCTGGATGGCTCCTCTCCCAACAGGATCGCCATGTGTCCATGACTAGCACACAAGGATCTCACCTCACCTAAAAAGTAAGGAGAGGTACCTTGTTCCTAGTCAGCACACTGTGACAAGGCAACCCAAGAATCTAGGACCTCTTTAGGTATTTCTCCCATCAGGTCTTGACCCTGGATCTCTTGCCTTTTTGTTTTCTTAGGCTAAGGCATGGAGTCATCGCCCATGGTCACCCGGATATCGGTGGCTGATGACCCCAAAAACTTTGAAAATTCATATCTCCCAATACTACTGTTGGATCGACCTCAAACTTGGACCGTAGGTATTTTGCTACCTGATATTTTTGATGGTGAAGTTGGATTGACGATCGGAGTAGGCATCTAGTACTTTCCTGGAACTTGCTCCTGTAGACTGAAACTCAGCTAGATGGCTCCTTTTCCAACAGATATGAGGGCAAAGGAAAGGGTAAGAAGGACTTCACGAACATTATGGCTGAGAGCTTGCTGGCAATCAAGGGAGCGGTAGTGCTCAAGCTTGGAGCCTACAAGCTCGACTGTGGCACGAACGACTACTCTTCAAGGGAGAACGATGGATTTATCTCCATTCCGTACACTGAACGTTGCTTCAAGATTGCCAACGACAGTCTTTTCCATGCGCAAGGCGTAGGAGATAAGTTGATCAGCATCAACGTAAACGGTGCTCAAAAAGACTTGAAGCTGGAGGACATCGTCTACATGCCGTCTTTTGCGGCAAACGTCTTGTCTGTGTCCAAAATCATGGACCACGACATGATGGTCGTATTCAAGGAGGAGGAGGCCGTGATTGTCAAGAACAAGGACATCATGATCTATGCCAAGAAGAGTCTCGTCGTATACGTTCCAAGAGTTGATGGGCTCTACGTCTTGCAGACCAAATCCCTTGAGAGTACAAATGAGGGATATACGGCGGTTGGAGAGCCCAAGTATCCAAAGCCTGCTATTGCACCACAAGCCATCAGCATGGCAGCTAATTCCACCAACATAGATACTCAGTTTTGGCATAGGCCGTTTGGCCACGTGACTGATAGCATACTAAAAGCGATACTGCAGCACGAAGTGGTTCATGGGATGGAGGGATGCAAAGTCAAGGATGGGGAAAAAAATGAGAAGCTGTGTGGGCCATGCCTCCAAGGTAAGGCAAAGAGAAAGCCCTTTGCACATAATGGGCAACGTGCAGCAGTAATCTTGGACCTGATTCACTCTGATTTGTACACACCATTCCGCACTCCTTTAAACGGTGGCAGTAAGTATTTCTTGACCTTCATCGATGACCAGAGTTGCAAGATGTAGATCTACTTCCTCAAGAAAATATGAGAGGTCAAGGAGAAGCTACAAGAGTTTGGCGCGATGGTAGAGTGGCAGATAAGCAAGAAGGTCAAGGCACTGCACAAAGAGAACGGTCGTGAGTACGAGGCGTGTTAGGGCTGGTTGAGCCTATTCGGCATCAAGTACCAGACCACCATGCCTTACATCCCCAAAAGTAATAGCATTGCCAAGCGGATGAACCAGACTATCGTCGGCATGACACGAAGCATGCTCTTTGACGCCAAACTCCCATCTCGCTTTTGGACTGAAGCTGTAAGAACTGCTTGCTACCTCGTGAATCTCACTCTTGTAGTCACGCTTGGAAGCCATGGTGAGAAGGAACAAGAGAAGCAGCTCAGGAGACCATAGGGGACTTGGTCAAGGAAGAAGTGAGATGCCTCACACTTCAGGATCTTTGGCTATACTGCCCTGGCAAAGGTGTAAGCAAGAGAAGGAAGTGGCAAGGTGGATGCACCTGCTCATAACTGTGTTATGGTTGGATACAACACTACACACAAGGCGTACAAACTGTGGGACCAAGCAGCAAGAAAGCTCATCAGGAGCTGAGATATCAAGTTTGATGAAAGGATGCTCGATAAGGGAGTCGCTGGACATTATCCATGCTCCTAAATCAGGAAAATGTGTTGTGTTGCTTTAGTCAGGTGATGAGGCACCAGAAAACTAGCAAATGGTGCCAGTGAAGGATGGTGCTACAGGGAGATTGGTTGTGCAGGCTGACATAGCGACGGACTCTGACACTGAGTCTAAGTCGTCCAAGGACTCTGAGTTAAACTTTGAGGCCGATGGCTCTTCCTCAAACAGCGGATCACTGGCAGCATAGGAGCAACAGAAGTAACTAAGCATTGAATCACCAACAGCAACGCTTTGGTATAGTACGCACCAGAAGAAACCTTCGCACAAGTACGATGCTGAGAGTGCGGAATGGACCGGACGCAGGTGGTCATGCTTGGCTAAGGGAGAGCTTGTGACCGTAACGGAGGCTATGAACTTGCCAGATGTGTACAAGTGGAAGGAGGCAGTGGATAGTAAAATCGCATCCATTGAAGAGAACGGAACATGGGTTTTGGTAGACAGGCCCCCAAACGCGCACGTGGTGGGGTCGAAGTGGGTACCCCAGAAAAAGTTCAAATAGGATGGTACTATCGACTAGTACAAGGCAAGAGTTGTGGTGAAGGGGTTTTCCTACCATGTAAACTCAGAGTACGAGGAGACCTTCACGCCTGTCATCACCTTTGCCTCCATCAGATCCATGTTGGGAATCGCTGCTGCAAAAGATCAGGAGGTCCACCAGATGGAAATCAAGACAGCTTTCCTCTATGGAAAGCTAGACAAAGAAGTACTAATAGAAGTACCGAGGGAGTCAAAGCTACAGAGGGCACGGTTTATAAACTAGTCAAAGTACCATGGCCGGGCTCACCTTCACGCACTGCCACAATGACCCTAGTGTTTATGTGCGGAAGGATGAGCAAGGCTTGATGCTCATTGTACTTTACGTGGATGACCTGATCATCTGCTTGTCATCGGTCGAGCTGTTAAAGAAGTTGAAGACAGATCGCAGCAATAGGTTCAAGATGAAGGACATGGGTCCGCTCGAGTTCTACCTCGGGATAGCCATCCACTGCAATTGAGCAGCAGGCACCATCGAGCTGAACAAGACCAAGTACATCATAGAGGTCCTTAAACGCTACAATATGGAGGACTGCAAGCCCATTAGCACACCTATGAGAACAGACATAAACCTCTCCTCCTCCATGAACCCCAGTACAGTAGCAGAACGGTGTAAGATGGTGAAAATTCCCTACCGGTTTGCTGTTGACAGCCTCATGTATACCATGGTAGGAACACGTCCTTACATTTGCTATACTGTGGAACAAGTGAGCAGGTCTGTGGCCAATCTAGGGCCACACCACTGGCAAGCAGTCAAGTGCATCATGCGCTATCTACAAAAGACCGAGTACGTAGGACTCTAGTTTGGATGCCAAGAAAGATTTCACCCGCTACGGCTGGTGTGCTACAGAGACAACGATCGGGGAGGAAGAATTGATGACAGAAAGTCCACCTCAGGGGATGTGTGCCTCTTGAACGGTGGTGCAGTCTCTTGGGCAAGGATAAAGCAAGATTATATCTCCCTCTCTACCGTTGAGGCAGAGTACATCGTTTTGTCATAAGCATGCAAGGAGACACAATGGTTATGTTGTTTGCTTACTGAGATGAAAGTGCCACAAACGCAGGCAATAGAGCTCCACATCGAGAATAAGAGCGCCATGTAAATGACACAGGATGATGTCATCTCCCGGCGGACCAAACACATCGACATCAGGTACCACTACTCACGCAGCCTAATGACGAAGGAGATTGTGGACCTGGAATACGTGGAGATGACAAAGATGCTTGTAGATTGCATGACAAAGGCACTGGATAGCGAATTGCACTCTGCAAGTACTCGAGACATTGGTATGGTCAACGTAGCTGACGAAGACTAAGGCCAAGATTGCTGGAGAGAGGAGAGATCTCACAGCTAATGGACAAAGGCACAAGGGAGAGTTTGTTGACCTGATATGCTCCTTGTCCATGGCTGATATTTGGATAGACACATGACGGACTAGGCATGCACTGCTCCCTTGGAGTAAGTCTCTTAAGTCTGGTCCAGATAGACAAGGCATGTATTGCTCCTTTGGAGGAAGTCCCCTTGGTCTAATCCAGATAGTATAGCCAGCAAACACTACCTAGGACAACTCCTTGTGGCTTAGATGTTCCAGAGTTAGTATCTGAAGTGAGAGGTCACGAGATCAAATCCAAGCCCGGTGACTAATTTTATTTATGACCAAAAGGGGGGCAAGAAGGTTCTAAGAGATATCTTAGAACATTCCAAGGTCCTTCTTGGTGGCTGGTGCCACTTGGCGATCATAGGGAGCGCCATGTAGGCAGGGGGGATGACGCAATCCAGATTATCCCCAAAGTGGCACATCCAAGGAGCCACTGCGCGCCTAGGCTAAAGGCTGGCTCTAGGACTATAAGAACCTGTCAGTTGCCTCTTATTGAGTACTATTCTGACCTTTGTGACTCCTAACAGAGTTGTCCACAAGAGGCAGACATTAAAGAAGCATTGGTTAGTCTAAGCCCTAGGAGTTTGCTCCTCGCGTGAAAGTGACCAGGTGCTGAGGACACAGTGCAAGGAAGTGATTCCTATGAACTGCTCAGTGTGGAACCTTAGCTCTATGGGTGATATTGTCTCTTGGTTGCAACGCCAAGAGCGGTCGGCGAGAACCATTGTATCGGAACCCGTTTTCTAGACCATTGCCTTAGGCAGGTTGACACTTGGATGAGCCACTTTGGAGGCAATATGGATTGTGTCATCTCCCTTGCCTACATCGCGCTCCCTGTTACCGCCAAGTGGTGCCAGCCACTAGGTTGGACCTTCGAACATTCTAAGATATCTCTTAGAACCTTCCTGTTTCTCTTTTGGTCACAATGAAAATCAGTCACTAGGCTGGGATGTGTCCCATAAACTTCTCGTTCTAGAGACTAACTCTAGAATGTCTAAGCCAAAAGGAATTGTCCTAGGTAGTGTTTGCTAGCCATACTATCCAGTTGAGACCAAGAGGACTTGTTCCAAAGGAGAAATGCATGCCTTGTCTATGTGGACCAGACTTTGGGGACTTACTCCAAGGGAGCAATGCATGCCTAATCCGTCCTGTGCTTCTCCAAATGTCAGTGATGGACAAGGAGCATATCAGGTCAACAGGAGGACGAGCCAAATTCATATTTTGGAAGATCCGTACCCGCCTCCTTTTGAAGGAGAGGGGGGTTCAGGGAGGTGGTGAACGGCGACGAGCGCGTTTTGCCTCCATAAGGAAAAGGCATCACTGTAACGAAGGTGGTGGCAGGAAAGACGACGTAGAAAGGTGCATCAGATGTTAGTTCATCTACAACTGCAGTAGTGGCATATGACTGGAAGAAGAATGATAGGCAAGCCTACAGGTTGGTTGTCAATACCATTTACAACCCGCGTCTTCAATACGTGAGGAACAAGGCTTTTGCAAAAGAGGGGAAGGACATATTATCCAAGAAGAATGAGAGCAAGGAACCTTCATTTTTCATGCTTTTTGACGAGAACATGATGGCGTTGAAATTCAGGGTAGCGAATTCATAGACACGTACTTGGACAGGGCAAAGGAACTCGCAAAGCAATTGACAACAGCCGGCAATCCTATGGAAGAGACGCGCTTCATCCTCCTCTTGCTGAGGGGACTCCGAATATTATGATACTATGCGAGAGATATTGCCAGCTGACTCTCGACCTGGACTTCATCCGCACGCACCTGGTACAGGTGACTTGCGTCACAATGTAGCAAAATGTAATGACAGTAGCAGTAGTGAAGCACATGTTATGGCCATGGACCCACACAACTAGTACCAGCAACCGTCTCGGCAACAAAGAGGCAAGAAGAAAGGCAAGTGCCACTATTGCCGCAAAGAGGGGAACTAGAAAAATGAGTGCTTCAAGTTCAAGAGGGACCTGAAGGAGGAGCATCTGTAGCAGCAAAAACAGCCACCTCTAGAGCAGCGTCAGCAGTAGCAGTAGTCACAGCAGCGTTAGCAGTTGCAGTAGTAGAACCAGGCTGGAGTACACCATTTTGGCAATATGAATATGGCAAAGGACGTGCACGACCGCCTCTTCATGGCAAAATCTAATGTATCGCATGTGGAGAAGGAGGATCTCGCATGGTACAAGGACTCAAGGTATACCAAGAGCATGACACATCACAAGAAGTGGTTTACGAAACTACTCTCCAGTCTCCCCCAACCGATTGTTTTTTGTGATGATCGGGTGGGGTATACTGAGGAGATTGGGATATTGGAAATGTGGTTGGAGACCCCGCGTGGCATGTTGGATCTGGAGGAGAGGGGGAGTCTTGGAGCAGCGAGTATGTAGGACTGATTTCATCCCATCCTGTCACTCTCAAAGTGACGGCCTGTGCTGGCTGAAAGTGGCAGAACTTGGCTTTGATGATAAATATTGGATCTGGAGGAGAGAGGGAGCATTGGAGCAGCGAGCATGTGTGATTGGAAGGGCATCACTTGTGCTGAAGAATGGTTGTTGAATCACTCAAAATGATGGAGTACATATAGAGCTAAAGTTTGGACAAGTCAGCCCTCTCACAAACCACACCACTTAGCCATGGAGGCTAAGGCTCACACACTAGAGTCCATAATCTCACACAAGGGAGGATGTCAGCCTAGCAATCAGGCTGACCACTCACACACGACCTAGAGAGCTAGAAAATGCTCTCATGGTACACTCCTAGTGGTCATATATGTCGTTCCTGAGTCACGTGGCCTGAGGCTCCGGTCTAGAAAACAGCGCCGACACAATGGCAACTGCCGACCGTCTAAGGGAATTTCACCCAAGGATCACGATCACCCCCAAGGAATTAACTATGCCTCTGGTGAGACCTAGCTACCCAGGTGCTTTCGCTCAAGGTCTTAGGGGCTCCCGCCCTCTAAACCTTCTTCTTCCTTGGTGTGAGAGCCCAACAAATTAAGTCAGCACTCTCACACGAGCAAGATTACAACCACCTTAGCAGTTCATATCAAGTTCAGTCTCAAGCGCACAGCGCAAACAAGAGACATCAAGTGAAGGAGTAGTTGAGACAGTGGCAAGTACAAGGCATAAATAGCTAAGGAGTGCCTTTGGCAGCCGAAGCGCACGCGCCTCGGCTAACCCGAGGCGCGCGCGCCTTGGCCGATGTCACTCCTTAAATTAAGGAGGTCATCCCCTCAATCAGGGAAGACATCCCCTGATCCAAGGCACATCTTGCATCTTCCAATCCGACCGTTGGATCAGCCCGAAACTTGGACAGCTAACAGTTTGACACCTACTCTTTCCATCGGTACGGTCAGATTGACAATCTGAATAGCTATCATCAGAAAAACCCAGGGGACTTATCCTTGAACAAGGACAGTCCATGCCTGGTCTGTTGGACCGAACCCAGGGGACTTGCTCCACATGAGCAGTGCATGCCTGGTCCGACCACTACTCGCCAATTCTGGAGACTAGTGGCCAAGGGGCATTCAAATAACAACAATCTCTCCCTTGCACCTCTGGCCACTTGTCCTGTCTTCAGTCTTCGTCACTTACGCTCTTCANATCCAAGGCACATCTTGCATCTTCCAATCCGACCGTTGGATCAGCCCGAAACTTGGACAGCTGACAGTTTGACACCTGCTCTTTCCATCGGTACGGTCAGATTGACAATCTGAATAGCCATCATCAGAAAAACCCAGGGGACTTATCCTTGAACAAGGACAGTGCATGCCTGGTCTGTTGGACCGGACCCAGGGGACTTGCTCCACATGAGCAGTGCATGCCTGGTCCGTCCACTACTCGCCAATTCTGGAGACTAGTGGCCAAGGGGCATTCAAATAACAACAATCTCTCCCTTGCACCTCTGGCCACTTGTCCTGTCTTCAGTCTTCGTCACTTACGCTCTTCATGCCGATACCCTGTCTTCCTGCAAGGTGGAGTTCTCGGTGAAGGGGTTTTGTCAGCATGTCTGCCCGGTTGAGCTTGGACGCAACGTGCTCAAGCTCCAGCACTCCCTTAGCGACCAGGTCGCGACTGAAGTGGTACCGAACTTCGATGTGTTTTGTCCTCCGCGTCAAGGTGCCATTTTTGGACATGTCGATGGCAGACTTGTTGTCCACCTTGACTACCGTTGCGGCCGATTGAGGTGCTCGTATCTCTTGGAGCAGGCTACGCAGCCACATTGTCTCCTTGCACGCTTCCGCTAGAGCAATGTACTCTGCTTCGGCAGTAGAGAGGGAGACGCAGTCCTGCTTACGGCTTGCCCATGACACGGCTCCTCCGTTCAGCACGCACACGTAGCCCGACGTGGACTTGCGGTCGTCGACATTCCCAGCCCAATCTGCATCGGTATACACCATGAGCCGCAAGGAGTCCGACTGTGGCACCCCACCGTACTGGATGCCCAAGTGCCGCGTGCCCTTCAGGTAGCGAAAGATCCGCTTCACTGCTTGCCAGTGTTGTGGCCCAGGGTTGGCCACATACCTGCTCACCTGCCCCACAGCGTGGTAGATGTCGGGGCGAGTAGCGACCATCGCGTACATTAGACTGCCCACGGCAGACTGATATGGCACGCCTGCCATGTCGACCTGCTCTGCTTTGTTGGTAGGAGCGGCACCTGAGGTGAGGATGCAATCTGCTGCCATGGGGGTGCTGACGGGTTTGCAGTCCTCCATGTCGTACCGCTTGAGGATGTGATCAATGTATTTGGTCTGGCTGAGCCTGATGGTGCCAGCTGAGCGATCCCGCGTGACACTGATGCCTAGGTAGTACTCAAGAGGTCCCAGGTCCTTCATCTGGAACCGGCTGCTCAGCTGCATCTTGATGTTCTTCAGCAGCTTTGTCGATGATGCGCAGATGATGAGATCATCGACGTAAAGAGCCACCAAGACGAGGCCATCCTCGTCCTCTCGTACGTACATACTGAGGTCGTTCTCGCAGTGACCGTATCCGGACCCCTCCATGAAGGCGTCCATCTCCTTGTACCAGCACCTTGGGGCCTGTTTCAGCCCATACAATGACTTGTCGAGCTTACAAACTTTTCCAGGTGGTGCATCCACCCCCTCAGGCACCTCCATCAGGACTTCTTTGTCAAGCTTTCCATAGAGAAATGCAGTCTTGACATCCATCTGGTGAACCTCTAAGTTCTTGGCTGCTGCTGTTGCGAGGAGAGAACGGATCGTTGCAAAGGTGACGACGGGCGCGTACGTCTCATCGTACTCGCTCCCCGGCCGCTGCGCAAAACCCTTGGCCACCAGCCGCGCCTTGTGGCGGTCGATGGTCCCATCCTGCTTCAGCTTCTTGACCATGACCCACTTGCACCCTACAACGTGAGCGCCAGCGGGCCGGTCCACCAGTTTCCATGTACTGTTCTCCTTGTGCGAGGCCAACTCGCTTTCGATGGCGGCCTTCCACTTGGCCCCATCCGGTAGAGCAAGTGCTTCTGCCACTGTGGACGGCTCTCCTTGAGCCACAAAGGCGTAACTCAGACCAGTCCACTCACCAGTTGTAGCATCATACTGTCGTGGTGGGATAGATAAGCGCGAGCTGCGTCTTACTGTCTGATGCTGCGACGGCTGCTGTTGTTGCTCCTGCTGCTGCTGCTCTTGCTGCTCCGGTTCTCTTACCACAGACTCTCCCTCAGTGGAAGAGTCCTCATCATTAGAGGAGGTGGAATCTGAATCAACATCAGAGTCCTCTGTTGCGGCTCTCCCTGAAGCTACCACTCCTCTTGCTTCTGTTGC
>SZWC01017908.1:0-11863 GCA_023375785.1 Penium margaritaceum | reverse complement strand
AACTGCTGCTTCTCACGGGTCACTGGCTTGGTGCAGAAATCAGCGACCTGCTTGCTGGTTGGAGTAAACTCCAGCTTGATAGCACCCTCCTGCACCATGTGCCTGATGAAATGATATGCGATGTCAATGTGCTTGGTGCGTGCATGGTGCTCAGGATTCTTGGCGAGTGCGATTGCGCTCTGGTTGTCGACGCGCACAGGAACTGGAACTGCTGCACTCCCACTCATCTCTGCCATGAGACGTTGAAGCCAAACTGCTTCATTGGCTCCAAATCTGAGGTTCTGTACTCGAGGTAGCCACGACCACCTGCCGCTTGCTGCACCAGCTGATGGCTCCACCATTCATGAGGAACACATGTCCAGAGATGGACTTGCGGTCCTCAGGGTTTGAAGCCCAATCTGCGTCTGTGTAGCCGATGATGCTGTTGTCATTGCCGTTGTAGGTGATGCCGATGTTGATGGTTCCAGCAAGGTAGCGGAAGATCCGCTTCACTGCCTTCTGGTGCTCCGGTCCGGGATTAGCCATGTGCTGGCTCACAGCGCTCACAGCCTGTACGAGGTCCGGCCTGGTTGCCACCATCAGGTACATGAGACTACCGACGGCGCTCTGGTACTTCTGCCGCTCAGCTGCATTGGCTTCTCCATTGAAGCTCACGAGGTACTGCCGCGTCTCTAGCGGCGTGCCGATGGGTTTTGCCTCTGCCATGCCGAACCGCTGCAAAACATCCTTAATGTAGCGGCTCTGCTGCAACGAGAGAGAGCGTGACTTGCGGTCACGGGTGATCTGGATACCGAGGAAGGATGATGCTTCCCCGAGATCAGACATCTAGAAACGCTCCTGCATGGCTTCCTTGAACTCCTACAGTGCAGACATGCTGTTGGAAAGGAGGAGCATGTCATCCACATAGACAATGATGATGAGGATCTCATGCTCATGCTGCCAGCGATACACGCTGTAGTCACACTCGCTGCGCTCAAACCTCATGCACTGAAACACCGCATCCAACTTCTGGTTCCAAGTATGCGACGCTTGCTTGAGGCCGTACAGCGACTTCTGCGGCTTGCAGACCAGGTGCTCCTAGCCATCCATGACGAACCCCTCCGGCTGCTCCATGTAGATCTCTTCCTCCAAGTCACCATTCAAGAATGCCATCTTGACATCCATGTGGTGAACCTCGAAGTCCTCAGCTGCTGCATAAGAGAGGAGCGTGCGCACAGAGGCAAACTTTGCAACAGGCGCAAAAGTTTCTGTGTAGTCAATGCCCTCCTGCTGTGAGTAGCCCTTGGCGACCAGCCTCGCCTTGTACTTTTCCAGGTTACCATCTGCTCCTCGCTTCTTCTTAAACATCCATTTGTACTTGATCACCTTACGTCCTGGTGGACGTTCAGTCACCTCCCACGTGCCGTTCTCCAGCTGCGACTGTATCTCCTGCTGCACGGCTTGCGCCCAATCTGCTGCATCCGGTGCAGCCATGGCCTCCTTGTATGACGTTGGCTCATCTGAATCTGCTGCAACTGCGACGTTCATCTGTTCTTGTTTCTACAGCATCCAGAAATGGCCGCGCTCACCAGGCTTGTAACGCACCCTAAGAGGGTACATGCGACCTGGTGCTGGAGCGTTAGCGGGTGGCTGGCGCGGTGCTGCTGGCACAACTGCTGCTGCTGGTGGTGCTACATCTCCCTCCTCTGCTTCTGCCGATGAGGCTGCTGTATCTGCAACATCAGACATGGGAGAGTAGAGTGATTCTCCCACTCTCATAGTAGAGGAAGGAGCAGGAGAAACTGGATGAGGAAGAATTTTTGCTCCAACCGTCTCGTCAGCTGCTGGTTCTGCTGCCTCTTCACACACGATGTTGGTGCAGATGACGCTGCTCTCATTGAAGACGATATCCCTGGAGATGATGACGTGGCCTGTATCCCTCTCGTAGAGGCGATACGCCTTGCTTGCCACGTCGTAGCCAATCATCAGCATCTGCGCACTCTTCGCATCCCACTTTTGCCGCTTCTCCTTTGCCACGTGCATGTGCGCCAAGCTGCCAAACGCGCGAAGATGACCCACGCTCGGCTTCTTGCCGAATCACGCCTCGTACGGCGTCATCTGCTCAAGGGCCTTGGTTGGAACGCGGTTCTTGATGTAGACCGCAGTGCTCACGGCTTCAGCCCAGAAGTCGTAGGTCAGCCGGGCCGCGTGCAGCATGGAGCGCGCCGACTCCACAATGGTACGATTGGCGCGTTCTGCTACACCATTCTGCTGCGGCAAGTATGGCGCGGTACGCTGCGCCTTGATGCCAGCTGCTGCGAGGTAGTCTTGGAATTCCTTGCTTAGGTACTCTCCACCGCGGTCGCTGCGCAACGCCTTGATCTTCTTGCCAGATTGGTTCTCCACCATGGCCTTGAATTCCTTGAACCTGTCAAAGCACTGGTCCTTGGAGGAAAGGAAGTACATAGCAGTGTAACGGCTGAAATCATCAATGAAGGTGAGAAAATACCTAGAGCTTCCAAAGCTCTAGGTCTGCATCGGTCCGCACAAGTCCGTGTGGACCAGCTCCAACACCTCTTTTGCACGCTCCCCTGCTCCAGAGAACGCCTCGCGGTGTTGCTTCCCCTCCAAACATCCGATGCATAACTGCTGCTCAAAGTGAGAGATGATAGGCACGTCACGCACCATCTGCTTTGCTTGAAGCTGCTGCAAGGCGCGCATGCCAATGTGCCCGTAGCGCACATCCCAGATCTCACCATCTGTCGCCTGTACCACTGCTGCAAGACTCTGTTCACGCGGGATCTTGGTCGCCCCCAGCAGGCGGTACATGTCGCCCTCCTTCACCGACTTGGCCAACTCCTCTCCTGTTTCCTTGTTGAGGATGTAGCCATAGTCATCATCGAAGACAACGCGCAGTCCTGTGTTGGTGAGATAGGACACCGAGAGAAGGTTGAACGCAGCATCAGGCACATACAGCACGCCATGGAAAACTCCCACTTCAATGCCACGCGGGGTCTCCAACCACATCTCCACAATCCCAACACCTCAGCATACACCACCCGATCATTACCTAAAGCAATCGGCCGAGGAGGAATGGAGAGCAGCTGTGTGAACCACTCCTTGTGGTGCGTCAGACTCTTGGTACACCCCGAGTCCTTGTACCACGCCAGATCCACCTTTTTCCTTCTGCGACATGTCAGACTTTGCCATGAAGAGGCGGTCGCGCACCTCCTTGGCGACGTTCATGTTGCCAAAATGGCGCACGCTAGTCTGGTTCTGCTGCTGTTGCTGCTGCTGGCATTGCTCTGAGTGCTACTACTGTTGCTGTGGAGATTGCTGCTTTTGCTGCTGCTGCTGCTGCTGCTCTTTCTGGTCCCTCTTGAACTTGAAGCACTCTTTCTTGTAGTGCCCCTCTTTCCGGCAATAGTGGCACTTGCCCTTCTTCTTGCCTCTCTGCTGCCCGGACTGCTACTGTTGCTGGTTGCGTGAGCCCATGGCCATGAAAGTTGCTTCACTGCTGCTGCCGCCATTGTGCTTTGCCGCATTGCGACGCAATTCCACCTGCACCAGGTGTGTGCAGATGAAGTCGAGGTCGAGAGTTGGCTGGCACTCCAGCGTCTCTCGTACCGTGTCGTAGCTGGTTAGGAGTCCCCTCAGCAAGAGGAGGATGAAGCGCGTCTCTTCCACAGGATTGCCGGCCGCTCTCAGCTGCTTCGCCAGCTCCTTTGCCCTGTCCAGATACGCCTCCATCCCTTCACCACCCTGCATTTTCAGCGCCATCATCTTTTCCTCCAAAAGCATGAGGAATGCAGGATCCTTGCTCTCATACTTCTTGCACAACGTGTTCCACCCCTCCTTTGCAGTAGCCTTGTCACTCACGTACTGAAGATGCGGGTTGGAGATAGTGTTAACAAGCAACCTGTAGGCCTGCCTGTCCTTCTTCTTCCATTCCTCGTACGTCGCTGGTACAGCTGCAGAAGAACCCGCATCAGCTGCACCCTTTTGCGGCGTCTTCCTCGCCACCACCTGCACTGCGGTGATGCCTTTTGCCTGTGGAACTGGAGCCGGCTCGTCGCCGCTCACCACCTCCCACAAGCCCCTCTCCTCCAAAAGGAGGCGGGTACGGATCTTCCAAAACGTGAAGTTGGCACGTCCCTCCAGCCTCTCCAAAGGCTGGGCTGCTGTCACAATGCTAGCTGCTGCCATTTTGAGCCTTAGTGATGCTCAACGCTGCCCTTGGATGGCGGCGCTACCCCTGCTTCTGCTGCTGCTTCTGCCAAAAATCTGTCTAACAGAAAATGGACTGTAGGTGCCCACCACTGGAAAATTCAGCTCAAAACCTTTCAGATCGACCCATAAAACAGGGTCATCAAGAGGACATTTTGAAAGATATGCCCTCTTGAAAACAGGGTATGCTTCTGCTCCTACTCCAACTCAGACCAGCTAGTTTGTAATCGGCGTTTCTCCCAAACGAATCAATGGAATGCAAATATTTTTGCACCAATGGAATGCTTAGGAAAAATACTACAATTCGCATGTGCCACTTTTTAAATTTGACAAAGAAATCAGAGAGTTATGGTCATCACAAGGCGACAATCTTACTCATAGAGAAGAGTGTAGCCCTGGCCGACCTCGTTTTGAGCATAACTCTCAATCGGAATGTTGGATCTTTGCGATCTTGGGCTCATTGGAAAGTTTGTCTCTTGAACTTGACGATCCGGTGGTTGATCGTCACCCCAACCCGTCACTCTTAAAGTGACCGCCTGTGCTGGCTAGAAGTGGCAGAACTTGGCTCTGATACCAAATGTTGGAACTTGAGGAGAGAGGGAGCCTTGGAGCAGCGAGCATGTGTGATTGGAAGGGCATCACTTGTGCTGAAGAATGGTTGTTCAATTACTCAAAATGATGGAGTACATATAGAGCTAGAGCTTGGGCAAGTCAGCCCTCTCACAAGCCACACCACTTAGCCATGGAGGCTAAGGCTCACACACTAGAGTCCATAATCTCACACAAGGGAGGAAATCAGCCTAGCAATCAGGCTGACCACTCACACACGACCTAGAGAGCTAGAGAATACTCTCATGGCACACTCCTAGTGGTCACATAACTTACAAACCCATGGAGAATCGCCATGTGTCCATGGCTAGCACACAAGGATCTCACCTCACCTAAAAAGTAAGGAGAGGTACCTTTATCCTAGTCAGCACACTCTGACAAGGCAATCCTAAGACGTACACTCTGCCAAAGGTACCTAAGGAGAGGTACCTTTGGCACGTGCATGTGGGCCAAGCTGCCAAATACGCGAAGATGACCCACGCTCAGCTTCTTACCGAACCAGGCCTTGTACGGCATCATCTGCTCCAAGGCCTTTGTTGGACTGCGGTTCTTGATGTACACCGGCGTGCTCACTGCTTCGGCCCACAAGTCGTAAGTTAGCCGAGCCGCGTTCAGTATGGAGGGCGCCAACTCAACGATGGTGCGGTTTGCGCGTTCTGCTACGTCATTTTGTTGCGGCGAGTATGGCGCGGTGCGCTGCGCCTGGATGCCTGCTGCTGCGAGATAGTCCTGGAACTCCTTACTCAGGTGCTCTCCAAGGCGGTCGCTGCATAGCGCCTTGATTTTCTTGCCAGTCTGGTTCTCCACCATGGCCTTGAACTCCTTGAACCTGTCAAAGCACCGGTCTTTTGAGGAAAGGAATTACACAATAGTGTAACGGCTCAAATCATCAATGAAGGTGAGAAAATACCTAGAGCTTCCAAAGCTCTGGGTCTGCATCGGGCCACACAAGTCTGTGTAGACCAGCTCCAGCACCTGCGTTGCACGCTCTCCTGCTCCCAAGAACGCCTCACGATGCTACTTCCCCTCCAAACAACCGATGCATAATTGCTGCTCAAAGTTAGAGATGGTGGGCAAGTCACACACCATCTGCTTCGTTTGAAGTTGCTACAAGGCGCGCATGCCAATATGGCCGTAGCGCGCATGCCAGATTTTGCCATGTGTGGCCTGTACTACTGTTGCAAGACTCTGCTCGCGTGGGATCTTGGTCGCTCCCAGCACGCGGTACATGTCGCCTTCCTTCACTGACCTGGCCAAGTCCTCTCCGGTTTCCTTCTCAAGGATGTAGCCATAGTCATCAAAGACGACGCGCAATCCTGTGTTTGTGAGAGAGGACACTGAGAGAAGGTTGAACGCAGCATCAGGTACATACAGCACGCCATGGAACTCTCCCACATCAATGCCACGCGCGGTCTCCAACCACATCTCCACAAACTTAATCCCCTCAGTATACACCACCCGATCATCACCCAAAGTAATCGGACGAGGGAAGAATGGAGAGCAGCTGTGTAAATCATTCCTTCTGGTGCATCAGGCTCTTGGTACAACCAAAATCCTTGTACCACACCAGGTCCGCCTTCTCTTTTTATAACATATCAGACTTGGCGAGGCTGTCATGAAGAGGCGGTCGCACACCTCCTTGGCGACGTTCATGTTGCCAAAATGATGCATGCCGGTCTGGTTTTGCTGCTGCTGCTATTGCTGCTGACGTTGCTGTGACTGCTACGACAGTTGCTGTGGACATTGCTGCTTTTGCTGGTGGCGCTTGTTGGGAAAGGACCCATCCGGCTCAGTTTCAGGTCCACAGGAGCAAGTTCCAAAAAAGTACCAAATACGTGCTTCAATCGTCGATCCAACTTCTTTTTTGGAAAGATCAGGTGGCAAAATGTCTACGGTCCAAGTTTGAGGCCGATCCAACGGTGGGATTGGTAGATATGAATTTTCGAAGTTTCAGGGGTCATGGACCGTCGATATCCAGGTGATCATGGGCGATGCTCCATGCCTTAGCCTGAGAAAAGAAAAGGGCAAGAGGTCCAGGGTCAAGACCTGATGGGAGAAACATCCAAAAAGGTCCTTGGTCTTAGGATTGCCTTGTCAGAGTGTGCTGACTAGGAAAAAGGTACCTCTCCTTACTTTTTAGGTGAGGTGAGATCCTTGTGTGCTAGCCATGGACACATGGCGATTCTCCATGGGTTTGTGGGTTATGTGACCACTCGGAGTGTGCCATGAGAGCATTCTCTAGCTCTCTAGGTTGTGTGTGAGTGGTCAACCTGATTGCTAGGCTGATTTCCTCCCTTGTTTGAGATTATGGACTCAAGTGTGTGAGCCTTAGCCTCCATGGCTAAGTGGTGTGCCTTGTGAGAGGGCTGACTTGCCCAAGCTCTAGCTCTATATGTACTCCATCATTTTGAGTGATTGAACAACCATTCTTGAGCATAAATGATGCCTTTCCAGTCCCACATGCTCGCTGCTCCAAGGCTCCCTCTCTCCTCCAGATCCAACCGCGCTGCTGCTGCTGCTCCTTCTGATCCCTCTTGAACTTGAAACACTCTTTTTGGGAGTGCCCCTCTTTCTGACAATAGTTGCGCTTGCCCTTCTTCTTGCCTCTCTACTGCCCAGACCGCTGCTGCTGCTGGTTGCGTGAGCCCATGGCCATGAAAGCTGCTTTTTTGTTGTTTCTGCTGCCATTGCGCTTTGCAGCATTGCGAAACAGCTCTACCTACACCAGGTACGTGCAGATAAAGTCATGGTCGAGAGTCGGCTGGCACTTCAACATCTCTCGTACCATGTCATACCTTGTTGGGAGTCCCCTCAGCAAGAGGAGAACGAAGCGCGTGTCTTCCACAGGGTTGCCGGCCGCTTTGAGCTGCTTCGCCAGCTCCTTTTCCCTGTCCAAGTACGCCTCCATCCCTTCGTCATCCTGTATTTTCAACACCATTTTTTTCTCCTCCAAAAGCATGAGGAATGCAGGATCCTTGCTCTCATACTTCTTGCACAATGTGTCCCACCCCTCTTTTGCAGTAACCTTGTCACTCACGTACTGAAGATGCGGGTTGGAGATGCTGTTGACAAGCAGCCTGTAGGCCTGCCTATCCTTCTTCTTCCACTCCTCATATGCTGCCGCTGCAGGTGTAGATGAGCTTGCATCTGCTGCACCTTTCTATGGCGTCTTCTCCGCCACTACGTCTGCTGTAGTGATACCTTTTGCCTCTGGAGGCGGAGCGCGCTCGTTGCTTCTCACCACCTCCCATATGTCCCTCTCCTCCAAAAGGAGGCGAGTACGGATCTTCCAAAACGTAAAATTGGCCCGTCCTTCCAGCCTCTCCAAGAGCTGGGCTGCATTTACCACGCTTGTTGCTGTTGTTTTGAGCTTTGGTGATACTCAGTGCTGCCCTTGAGTGGCGGCGCTACCCTTGCTTCTGCTGCTGCTTCTGCAAGAAATCTATCTGACAGAAAATGGGCTCTTAAGGCAAGTAGACTAGGAATTTTGGAAAACTGAGCATGTCGATGCAAAATTCAGCTCAAAACCTTTGAGATAAACCCATAAAAGAGGTTCATCAACATAGGATTTTGAAAGATATGCCCTCTTGAAACTAGGGTATGCTTCTGCTCCTACTCCAGATCACACCTGCCAGCTTGTAAACAGCGTTTCTCCCAAACGTACAGATGGAATGCAAATATTTTTGCACCAATGGAAAGCCTAGAAAAGTACTTTAATTTGTTTGTACTACCATTTAGATTTGACAAAGAAACAAGAGAGTTATGGTCATCACAAGGCATCTGTCTTACTGAGAGAGAATAGTAGATCTGGCAGACCTCGTTTTGAGCATAGCTCTCAATCCGGTTGTTCAATCTTCGTGATCTTGGGCTCGTTGGAAAGCTTGTCTCTGAGCGTCGCGTGCTTCGAACTAGAATTTGGATGTGGTGTTGCAGTACATGGGGTTTGAGAGCAGCGAGTGTGACTACAGCGTGTATCGCTGGCAGTATGAGCATGAGATCCTCATCATCATTGTCTATGTGGATGACATACTCCTCCTTTCCAACAGCATGTCTGCACTATAGGAGTTCAAGGAGGCCAAGCACGTTCGCTTCCACATGTCTGATCTCGGAGAGGCATCATACTTCCTCGGCATCCAGAGCACGCGTGACAAAAAATCACGCTTCTCTCGCTAAAGCAGAGTCGCTACATCAAGGACGTCCTAGAGTGGTTGCGCATGGCAGAGGCCAAACCCATCCACATGCCGCTTGAGACGCGGCACTTCCTCGTGAGCTTCAGTGGAGAAGCAGATGCAGCTCAGCGGTAGAAGTACCAGAGCGCCGTTGGCAGTCTCATAGACCTGGCACAGGTTGTGAGCGCTGTGAGCCAGCACATCGCTAATCCCGGACTGGAGCACTAGGAGGCAGTGAAGCGGATCTTCCGCTACCTTGTGGAACCATCAACGTCCGCATTACCTACAATGGCAACGACAACTGTATCATCGGCTATAAAGATGCAGATTAGGCTTCAAATCCTGAGACCCGCAAGTCCATCTTTGGACATGTGTTTCTCATGAATGGAGGTGCCATCAGCTGGTGCAGCGAGCGGCAGGTGGTCGTGGCCACCACGAGCACAAAAGTTGAGTACGTCTCTCTCTCAGCTTTGGAGCCATGGAAGTAGTCTGGCTCCAGCGTCTCATGGCGGAGATGAGTGGGTGTGTAGCAGTCCCTATTCTTGTGTGCCTCAACAACCAGAGCGCAATCGCACTTGCCAAGAATCTTGAGCACCATGCACGTACCAAGCACATTGACATCGCATATCACTTCATCAGGCACATGGTACAGGAGGGTGCTATTAAGCTGGAGTTTACTCCAACCAGCAGGCATGTCGCTGATTTTTGCACCAAGCCAGTGACTTGTGAGAAGCAGCAGTTGTGCATGAAGGCATGTGGACTCAGCCTACTCTGACTGCGGCAAAGTGGGAGATTGTTGGGAAAGGAGCCATCCGGCTCAGTTTCATGTCCACAGGAGTAAGTTCTGGGAAATTTCGAGATGCATGCTCCAATCGTTGATTTGTATTCACCATTGGAAAAATCAGGTGGCAAATTATGTAGAGTCCAAGTTTCAGGTCGATGGAACGGTCGTATTGAAAGATATGAATTTTCAAAGTTTCAGGGGTCATGGACCGCCGATGTCTGGGTGGCCATGGGTGATGGCTCCATGCCTTAGCCTGAGAAAAGAAAAAGGCAAGAGGTCCAGGGTCAAGACCTGATGGGTGAAATATCCAAAAAGGTCCTTGGTCTTAGGATTGCCTTGTCAAAGTGTACTGACTAGGATAAAGGTACCTCTCCTTACTTTTGAAGAGATCCTTGTGTGCTAGCCATAGACACATGGCGATTCTTCATGGGTTTGTGGGTGATGTGACCACTAGGAGTGCGCCATGAGAGCATTCTCTAGCTCTCTAGGTTGTGTGTGACAAGTCAACCTGATTGTTAGGCTGATTTCCTTCCTTGTGTGAGATTGTTGACTCTAGTGTGTGAGCCTTAGCCTCCACGGCTAAGTGGTGTGGCTTGTGAAGGGGCTGACTTGCCCAAGCTCAAGCTCTATATGTACTCCATCATTTTGAGTCATTCAACATCCATTCTTCAGCACAAGTGATGTCCTTTCAGTCCCACATGCTCGCTGGTCCAAGACTCCTTGTCTCCTCCAGATCCAACAGAGAAGACACTGCAGAAAGGTGTCGTAGATACAAATTCATTTATGACTACAGCAACGGTATGTGAAGAGTGGAAGAAGAAGGACGCGGGCGTACAGGCTGCTTATCAACACCATCTCCAACCTGAATCTTCAGTACATGAGAGACAAGACTATTGGAAAAGAGGGATGGGATACGTTGTGCAAGAAGAATCCTACATTCCTCATGCTTTGGGAAGAGAAGATGATGGCGTTGAAAATGCAGGATGGTGAAGGGATGCAGGCGTACTTGGACAGGACAAAGGAGTTGGTGAAGTAGTTGAAAGCGGCTGGCAACCCTGTGGAAGACACTCGCTTCGTCCTTGTCTTGTTGAGGGGACTTCCAACAAGCTATGACACAATGCGAGAGACGTTGGAGTGCCAAGTGACTCTCGACCTTGATTTCATCTGCACCCACCTAGTGCAGGTAGGACTACGTAGCAATGCAGCAAAACGTAATGGCGGCAGCAGCAGCAGTGAAGTAGCTTTCATGGCCATGGACTCACGCAACCAGCAGGAGCAGTAGTCCGGGCAGTAGAGAGGCAAGAAGAAGGGCTAGTGCCACTATTGCCAGAAAGAGGGACACTACAAGAAAGAGTGCTTCAAGTTGAAGAGGGACCAGAAGGAGCAGCAGCAGCAAAAGAAGCAATTTCCATAACAACAAGAGCAGAACTCACAAGAACGTCAACAGCAGTAGTAGCAGCTGGAAAACCAGACCGGTATGAGCCATTTGAGCAACATGAACGTGGCCAAGGAGGTGTGCGACCACTTCTTCATGGCGAAGTCTGACATGTTGCAGAAGGGAAAGGCGGATCTGGAGTGGTAAAATGACTCAGGGTGTACCAAGAGTGTGACGCACGAGAAGGAGTGGTTTACGCAGCTGGTCTCTATTCCCTCCCGACTGATTACTTTGGGTGATGATCAGGTGGTGTATGCTGAGGGGATTTGGATTGTGGACATTTGGTTGGAGAATCCGTGTGGCATTGAAGTGGGAGTTTTCCATGGCGTACTATACGTACCTAATGCTGCATTCAATCTTCACTCAATGTCTTGTCTCACCTATTGGGAAAGGAGCCATCTGGCTCAGTTTCAGGTCCACATGAGCAAGTACCAGGAAAGTACCAGATGCTTGCTCCGATCGCCAATCCAACTTCACCATTGGAAAGATCAGGTGGAAAATGTGTACGGTCCAAGTTTGAGGCCGATCCAACAGTCGGATTTGGAGATATGAATTTTCAAAGTTTCCGGGGTCATGGACCGTCGATGTCTGGGTGGGCATGGGTGATGGCTCCATGCCTTAGCCTGAGAAAAGAAAAAGGCAAGAGGTCCAGGGTCAAGA
>SZWC01017907.1:2213-22319 GCA_023375785.1 Penium margaritaceum | reverse complement strand
TCCCGCCGGTCACTGCCCCAATGCGGGCTTCGGCGCTGATGGATCCGGAAATGCGGGTCCTTGCGTCAGGTTTCTTGGTAAACCACGGCCCCCAGGTCAACTTGGCCTTCACTTTTCCCATACTTAAACGAAATACCAAGCGGAGCATAGGTGGTTCACAGGGATTAGGTGCCGAGACATAGACGATTTAATTGTAGGTGCCTTATGTTTCTGGGATGAGCAATCACGAAAGCGGGTGGAGAGGCACGACACCATGGATCATATTATGCCGAACGGAGCGTGAATGGTGTACTAGTATGATTTGCGAGGCAAAACATAGTTTAAGGATTTGGGAAACTTGATCAATCTATAATTGACAGTAAGTGTACTTCAATGACAAGTGTTCGGATGACCAAACACACATACACAAATTTCAAGTTATAAATAAGACGTAGCCGGGATCGTTGGGTCGGTTGTCAAGCAAAGCGTGTGGATCCATGTCGTGAGTGGTTGAATCGAGAAGCTCCGCCGAGGAATCGGGGGGCTTGAAAGATCAACGGTGAAGATGTGAGATTCAGCTTTACAAATCTCGAAGCGTCGAGAAGTCGACTGATATGTTGTGATGCATGTGTCAATTTTTCTTGAAAGTGGTTGAAGTTTTCAGAATGTGCAAGAAGGAATCCCTAGAGGGTAAGGGCAGATGGCCGAATTGCCCTGGACCATCGAAGCGAAAATCGGAGTCTCAGCGCCCCATGGGCTATTGGTGAAATGACAAAACTGCCCACTTGGAGATTTTAGGGACTTGTGTGCGTTTGATACGTAACAGCCCCCTCACCCCCTTATAGCCGCGACGTCCAAGCGCTCGTTCGGTTATAGGCGAGTGACGGCGATAATACATGTCAATCAGATGATCGATGTCGCAAAGGTTGTCCTAGGGTTCCCAGTTGTTGTGCGCAACGTCGTAGCCGTTCCACTTAACAAGATATTCCGTCATCTTGCCACATGTCGATGGCCAAGGATGTCCTCAATGACATACTCTGTGTCCTCGTCCACTTGTACAGGAGGAGGGGGAGACATATCCCTGCCGTGGAAGTTCTCGCCGGGATCCCTTTAGTGCTGAAGCCTGTTGATGTGGAACACCGGATGAACTTGCATAATGTTGAGGAGTTCGTGTCGCAGAACCACGGGGGTTTGCATGCGCTCGATATCAAACGGTCCCAACCATCGAGCTTTGAGTTTCGAACGGCTTGGAGTTTGATGGTTGCCAAACTGAGGAGGACTTTGTCGCTAGCGGTGAACACGTCGTTGTTGCAATGTTGGGTAGTTGCTCGCTTCATCGCCGCTTGTGTCTTTACGAGTATCTACCGTGTTTTGTCCCAGATGGTGGAGAAATCGTGACATTGGATGTCGACCGCTGGAAATCTGCTCAAACTCTTAAGTCCGGCTTGTGTGGCGGGAAGTTTTTCATACACTACTTTGAACAGAATTCTACCCATTGCGGTGGATGTCGTCAACTTATGTGCGAGCTCGGCGGTCGGGAGTTTTGCTGCCCAACCCGTCCCGTGTGGTTAGCATGATGTTCCGACAAGTTGTTACAGAGTCTGATTGGTCCGTTCGGTTTGTCCATCAGTTTGAGAGTAGCGAATCATGAAAATCCATTGACGCCATGAAAAGCTAGATCCGACTGTCGTAGCGAATCATGATTTCGTGCTAGAAACAGCTGGTGAATCGATTGGCTTTGTCCCTTGTAATGGTTCTTGGCATGCCGTGTAGCCATACGACACTGTTTAGAAATAGTCGTGCGATGCCTTTGGTGGTGACGCTGGTCGTTGCCGGGATGGAGTGGCACATTTTGGAAAACCTATTGACAACCACGATGATTGCGTCATATCCCTAGGGTGTGACCGCTAGCTTAGTGACAAAGTCCATGGAGATGTCGGTCCATGGTACCTTCGGAATGGGTAGCAACTGCAAAAGTCCAGGTGGCCGTGTGCAACCGGAGTTATTTCGTTGACATGTATCACACGATTTGTAGACGTTGGCTGTGTCAAGTTGTATCTTGTCCCACCAACAATACTTCACGAGCTTCTTCAGTGTCTTGTCTTCTCCGAAATGTCCACGTGGACCGGTGTCATGGCATTCTTTGAGTAGCATGCGGTGGAGTTTGTCGTTTGCGGGTACAACCACTTGGCGAGTGAATCGTCATTGCCAATAGGGTGCATCATGCTAGAACTTGGCTTTGTCATATCTTCCATACTGTTTGTAACCACGTGTGAATATTTGCTCGAGATATGGATCTCTCTGTAATCGAAGTGTTGCTGCCTCAGCCATAAAGTCTGGTCGGCGGCTTAGCGTATCTGTTGGGTTAGTTTTTCCCGGTCGGTACTTAATGTCGTAGTCGAACCCGGACTCGAGAAACTCCATCCATCAGGTTTTATGTCGAGTGAGGTTCGGCTGCGTCTCCAAAGTTTTCAGTGCGTGGTGGTGAGTGCGTATGACGCATCGCCGGCATTCAAGGTAGCACCTCCAAACCTTCATTGTGTGTACGACCACCAACATCTCATTCTCGTGCAAGACATAGTTGAGTTCCGGTCCACGCAACTTTCGTGACATATGCACGACCGGTTGTTCTCCTTTGCCGTGATCATGTATGAGAACCGCGCTAATGGCTTAGTCCGATGCATCCGTAGCCATGATGTAGTCAATCGTTGGATCAACCAATCGTAGGGTTGGCGTCGAGGTCAGATCATTTCGGAAAGCAGTGAATGCATCTTGTTTGTTGTCTCACCACCACCACTCGTGTACTTTTCAAGTGAGGTCCGAGAAAAGCATTCACACTCCAGCGTAATCCCGTACGTAACGTCGGTAGTAATTGAAAACCCTGAGGAAAACTTGAATGTCTCGAAGGTTGGTTGGAGTTGGCCAATGAGCGATTGTTGCCACTTTCTCTAGATCCATGGTGATTCGTCCACCGTTGATGACGTGACCCAAAAACTCAATCGAACAGCGACCGAAGTCACACTTTGAGATATCTCTAAAGAGCTTCTCCCTTTCTAAAACTTGAATAATTTTTTCGAGATGTTCATTGTGCTCCTCTGGGGTGTGGCTGTACACCAAAATGTTGTCGAGCTATACCACGACGAAATCGTTGTGGTACGGGTGGAAAATGTTAATTGCCACAACGAACGTCGCCCGGGTATTCGTGAGTCCGAACGACAAAACCGTGAACTCAAAATGCCCGTAGCATGTTTTGAATGCCGTCTTCTTGATGTTGGTGTCTGCCACGTAGATCTGGTGATAACCGCTACATAAGTCGACTTCACTGAAAGATCGAGTTCTTCGGAGTTGGTCAAAGATTTTGTGGGTACGGGGGAGAGGGTAGCAGCTCTTAATGGTAGCATCGTTCAACGCTCGGTAGTCCACGCACATTCGCATCTCACTAGTTTCTTTTTTGGGGATAGTACTAGTACGGTGTATGGCAACGTACATGGCAGAAGAACCCTTGTCCGAGCATCTCGTCCAGATGCTTTTTCAGCTCGTTGAGCTCATGGTCGCTCATCCATTAGGCTCCTTGAACGGTGGGCTGGCTGATTGGTTTCAATTCAATGCGATGGTCGATATCACGCTCAGGTGGCAAGGTTTCTGGGAGTTCGTCGAGGAAGTCATCCACAAACTCTCGGATGAGAGGTGCGAAATCCTCGGGAACCAGTGCGAACTTTGTTGATGTCGATAAGGCAGATGTTGCTGATGAGGCCAATGAGTCAATTGTTGCCACTTCCGCTTCCACCATGGGCTTGAGGTGTAGGAGCCATGCACGAGCCCCTTGTTCTATGCAGTGCTTTGCCACGTTGAGCGGTATTGGCTGCTAAGGTTGTCGCTTCTCAGTCGCTGCAGATTCTTCTACTTCTTCCACCTCTGCTGCTTTTGTTGTCATCTTTCACCCCAATCACAAAGGTGATACTCAGGCCAGGAGCCTACGGCCTTGACTCGGGCACAAACGAGCACACCACTTACGGGAAGAGTGAATTCATCTCTCTTACGCCATGCAACAAGAATTTCAGAGTCGCTAACGGCAAGGTTGAGGCAGCTCAGGGGATTGGTGACAAACTGGTCACAGTGGGTGTCAACGGTGGAGATTCCCGTCTCAAGCTAGTGGGGGTGGTCTACTTGCCCTCCTTCACAGCCAACCTACTCTCCATCTTTAAGATAACTGACCATGACATGACAGTGGTCCTTACAGAGAAGGAAGCGGTGAAAGTCCCTACCAAGGAAATCAACATCTCCTACTCTACCAAGAAATTTGTCGCATAGGTTCCTTACGTTAATGGACTCTACGTTTTGCAGACCAAAATGACAACTTCAAAGTCTGAATCTTCGGTCGAGAGTGATGATGAGGAGAGCAATGATGTAGACTCAGATGAGGAAGGACATGTTGGAGTAGCAGAAGCCCTGGCAGCAGATGATTTGTCAACAAGACCGCAAGAAAATGCAACCACTGGGGCTATTTTTTCTAGCCTGTGCACATCTTCCGAGAACCTATGGCATAGGCGCTTTGGGCACGTGGCTCATCGCACATTGGAGCTCATGGGAAAGCAGGAGCTAATATGTGGGATGGAGCTAGGTGATGAGGCAGAGGGATCCGGGATCATGTGCGATCCATGCTTTCAAGGCAAGGCAAAAAGGAAACCCTTCAAGCACAATGGTATGCGTGCTCTCGCACCTATTGATCTCGTTCACTCTGACGCGTGTGGTCCCTGTTGTGGGACCTGCCGGTCGAGGCGGTGTTTTCATCACCCTCATAGTATAAAACACCTTTTTTGAGGCCATAATTGTATTTTACGTGAAAAACCGTGCAAGTTTGGTCCAAGAACCGGGTCATTCCATGCAAGGACGAGAAAGATATGGCCATGCAAAGCTGGGTGACGTCTGTCTGGAAAATGGACGGGAGCATTGGTTCGACCCAACGAGGCGGAGCGACTTTCTCGTCCACTGCAGCCAAAGCGCCCCTGGATGGATGCTCAACCAATGAGGCAAGGTTCATTGGGGTCCATGGGCACTTTGAGATGGGGGCTGGAGCTACGTTCACAAGCAAGGGCGCTTTGGGTGGCCGTGACCTCCGCTGGCAGTGCTGTCATCGGCCGTCACGCGTGGAGCACTCAAATGGCCATAACTTAGCCATTTCTCTATGGATTGAGGCATTCTTTGGTGTGTTGGAAAGCTCGTTGTGCATAATACATGATGCATGTGTTATTATCATAAATACGCCTTGGTAGAGGGCTTCAGAGCGCCGAGGAGCTTTCACCTGGCTCATAGGGGCTGGTACATAAGGAAGCCTAGGGATTGTTCTAGGCATGCCAATCTGACCCAGAGACTTTGTACATTACCTTGTACTGATCTATCAAGTATACGGATTTTTTCCTTGCCCAACTCTCCTTTTTTCTCCAAGCATTGCATTGTACACGTCCATTTGATCCTACAAGTCTTCCGTGGCACAGCTTGGTGCAAACGCCGCTGGGAGAGTCGCACGACGGGAACCTCGGTCACTAACAACGATCTTGCTGCTAGGAGAGGGTTGTGCGAAATCTCAAGGATTGGTCAACACACCAAGGGGTCGAGGGTGGGAGATTTATCCCAAGCGTTCGGCGTGTGACCGTCACGTCGGGCGCCCCTCGGTTCACATTTGGTGTAAGAGCACGTGGACGTTCGCTTGACTGTTGCGCGGACCCAAGGGAGGCAGCAGATCTCCCACGACTGCGTTTGGCCAGAATTGTTTTGTCACAACCGGGAGAATGGCAGCAGCGGCATACAACCAGGCCTACCTCATGGAGGAGATCCGATATACTCTTGACGAGTTGCGCCAAGAGAACCAGCATTTGCGTGCGGAGGTTGAGGCGAGGTACGTCGGCCAAGGGAGCATTGCATTGGGGGGTGTTGCATTGGCATCTGCACCTGCCTTTCGGCGGCCCAAGCCGAAGGAGCCGGAGTTCTACACCAGCAAGGGTAGTGCAAGGGAGTGGCTCTTCACGGTGAACTGGTACGTCATGGCATTGGGCGTTCCTGTGGGAGAAGATGCCACAAGATTCGAGTATGCACCTACGCTACTCCAGGGAATGGCCCTGCACTGGTGGTCGGCATTGTGCCGACGGAACGCCGCTGGGTTGCCGGATGGGCTGGGGGCTAGACAACGGCTTCAGCCATTACTGAGCCTACCGTTGGGAGAGGAAGTGCAGCTTGGTACGCGGGCGTTGAAGGAGAAGCCAGAGATGTGGGAGCAGTTAGCAACGATGCTCCAGGTGCGTTCCGACCTCCTCAACAGCAGCCGAGGAGCACGTGACAAGATCAAGCACGTCAAGCAAGGCGGATCAGTCCAAGAATACACTACAAACTTCATGGCTTTGGCGACGTAGATCAACGACCTCTTGGATGCAGAGGTGTACGACCGCTACCATGACGGCCTGAAGCCGCACGTCCAACGTGAACTCGCGGTGCTCGGGTTGCGGACCTTTGCAGACCTGGTTTTGGCAGCAGAACGCTTCCACGCAGTCGACTACAATGCAAGCGGGGGCAGATTTGCAACACAATCTTGGATGGAGCAGCCAAATCAGGCTGCGCCCATGGAAGTGGATGTGATCCAAGGGCAGCAACGAGGCTTGGAAGGGCAACGGGGACCGAGGGCCAAGTGTTGGTGCTGTGGCGAGGAGGGTCACCATAGGAAGGAGTGCCCCAAGTACAAGGAGAAGCTGGGCATTAGGCAGCAGCAGTGAGGGGAAGGTTTCTCGCTGCAGTACATCCTTTGCCCACAAATTGAGCACCAGTCCGGAATGGCTTCCGCCTACTACGATGCTGTTTGTTTGCTGGTTGAAGGCGGGCCTGGCAGTTCTAGTGGTTTTCCTAGGGCTGGTTCTTGGAATTCCGGTTTTGGGGTTCCAAGGGTCGAAGGAAGCTATGCGGTCTGCTGGTTGGCGGCGTGGGTTACAACTTCTACGACAACTTGACTGCAAGGAGGGGGCTGGCATTGCACTTTGAAGGGGGCATCGGCGGTGCAGCGGATGTCCATACTAGTGGTGTGCAGCAGATCTCTTTTCAAGCAACCCATCCATGTGGACGGTATTGCGTGCGATGTATTATTCGCACGTGCCAAATTGATGACTACATCTTCTTCATCGGCCGGGACTGGTTGCATGCTTTGAGTCCGGAACCGGATTGGTTGTGCAATCTTGTGGTCGTGAAGGGGACGAGATCTCACTTTGACGCATCGGCGAGGCGAGGATGAGATGTTGCATGGCGGTAACCTCGGTCACTAGCAGCGGTTTGGCTGCTAGGAGAGGGTTATGCAGCTCCTCATTTTGCAACGATGGATGCTACGACTGGCGGACAAACACTACAAGGCCAAGGGGGTTCTTGGTGGATGAAGGTTCTGCTGGATCACAACAACTACAGTTGCGGGAACTGCTCGTCCACCAGTGTTGGAGGCGGGTTCGACGCATGTGAGGCTCGTTCTGCACATCGCTCGAATGGCAAAGGGTGGCAGATACCTATGAATGCACAGCTGCTTGATTCCCATAGCCAGAGTGGTGGTGTGGATGACATCTTCCGAGTCTGCCGGGAGCGCACCAGGACGGCGGGCCTCGGGGGGGGGGGAGGGGGTTAATGTTATGGGACCCGTCAGTCAAGGTGGTGCTTTCATCACCTTGATGGTATCAAACACCTTGTTTGAGGCCATGATTGTATTCTACGTGAAATGTTGTGCAGGTTTGGTCCAAGAACCGGGTCATTCGGTGCAAGGACGAGAAACATACGGCCGGGCAACACATCAACAGCACCAGCCAGCATGTTCAAGGAGCAGTTCACGCCTCAAAGTACCTCGACAACATTAAAACACAGATAGAGGGGGTGAATGGACAGGCTTTAACTATTCATTCTTGGTTCAAGAGGAGCCAACGCTTGTCGCAGAGGCACTCACTCGGTGTGAAAAAGCAGAGTGGGATGAAGGAATTCGCAGTGAACTCAGCTCAATCGAGGAGAATGGGACATGGGTGTTGGTGGACAGACCTGCTGGGATTCACGTTGTCGGGTCCAAGTGGGTGCTGAAAGCAAAAAGGAAACAGGATGGCAAGATAGACAAGTACAAGGCACGGGTGGTAGCAAAGGGGTTCTCCCAACGGCTTGGCGCAGAGAATGATGAGACCTTTGTTCCAGTTGTGAAGTTCCCCTCCATCCGGTCAATGCCCGCCATTGGTGCTGCCAAGAACATGGAGGTCCACCAGATGGATGTCAANCCATGGGCAAAGACAAGTCGCAAGACTTTGGTACCAGGAGATGGACACGTTCATGGCCAAGGAGTTCTTCATGCACTACGACAATGACCCTAGCATGTACGTGCATGAGAGCGACAAAGGGACTATGTTGGTCGCCTTGTACGTCAATGATCTGATTCTATGCTCTTCTTCAATGCAACTGCTAGACGATCTCAAGGGGCAGCTCAGTAGCAAATTCAAGATGAAGAACATGGGTTCTCTTGACTTCTATCTCAGAATTGCCATCAAGCACGATAGAGCAACAGTTACCATCAGCCTGAAAGAGACAAAATTCATCGACTCCATCCTCAAACAATACAACATGGCAGATTGCAAGCGTGCCAGCACACCCATGAGCTTGTAGTGCCAACTCTCCACCTTTATGTCCCCATTCAATGAAGTGGAGAAAACTGACATGCGGGGCATCCCATATCAGTCTGCAGTGGGCAGTCTGATGTATGCCATGGTTGTCACCCCACCAGATATAGCCCATGCTGTTGGGCAGGTGAGCCGGTTTGCGGCCAATCCCGGTCCACATCATTGGCAGGCCGTGAAGCGCATCATGCGCTACCTTTTAGGGGACGCGGCACATGGGGCTCCAGTTTGGAGGCATCGCTGGATGCCCGTCACTCCATCTCATGTGCTACACCGATGCTGATTGGGGAGGGAGTATCGATGACAGAAAATCTACCTCCGGCTTTGTGTGTATGCTGAATAGAGGTGCAGCCAGTTGGGCAAGTCGCAAGCAGGAATGTGTCTCTTTGTCAACAGCTGGAGTTGAATACATCACCTTGGTTGAGGTATGTAAAGAGATGCAAAGGTTTCTCTCTAAGATGAAGGCACCACAGGCAACGACAACGGTCATCAAGATTGACAGCATGAGCGAGATTGACATCTCCAACAACCCCGTCCTCTCAAGGTGCACAAAGCACATCGAGATCCGCTACCATTCTGTTCGAGACTTGGTGTTCAAGCAGACAGTGGAGTTTGAGTATGTCAGTACCAAGCTGAACCGGGTTGACATGCTTACAAAGCCACTCGACAAGGATCTCCACCAGGCGGGCAGGCAAGGTATCGGCATGGTCAACGCAAGTGATGAAGAATGATGATGCTCACTGAGGCAAGGTGCAAGGGAGAGATTTGTTGCTTGTTTTGCCTCTTGTTCAGTGTTTTAGGACGGATCAGGAATGTTTTGCCCCTTGTGGAGGTATGTCCCGTGGATTCGTTGTGATGTGACTCAACTATGCTCTGTCTCATGTCAGATATGACCGATGAGTATACCATGTGGGTGAGTGGTTACCTTAGCCATTTTGTTGATTTGGCTAAGTGAGAGGTCATGAGTTTGATCCTGGCCACATGCACATCTTTTTTGCTATGTAGTTTCCAAGAAAGAAAGTCCGTAGCTTCTTGGAAACTACAGGGTTGGTTTGTCACCTTGACACTAGGATGCTTATGTGTCAAGCCCACAGTGTAAGTCTATTGGTGATGTGGCCGGTTCAGGCCACTTCCCAGGATTGGACAGACACCTATGAAAGGACTTGTCTTGCATGCTCAGCAATCAACCCTTGCTGGATGCTCTCTTGCGTATTGACGACTTGAGCTCTTCTAGAGATGTGATGGTAAGGCATTAGTACTCTTGAAGGTGAAGTGTATGGCTGAGTTTGGGGTGCATGACACATTTCAACAAAGGAAGAATGTTTAAAAACCTTTGTGAGCTTTTTGGTTTTGCGACTTCTATGCCAGAGGTGTTAGCTCAGTAGCTAACACGAGGTGCATAGGGGATTGTGTGTGGGCATGACAGGGTACGACTCAGAGGGCATAGAGGGCACACGGAACGACGAGGACCCAGTTGAGGAGGGTGAGTCAAAAAGAGAGGGAAGGGAGTCACTGTTTTTGGCAGAGACGAATACCGGTGGGATAGCAGGGGTCTTCATGTCAGAAGAAAAGGAAGATGACCCGAGATCCGCGGCTGGGACAGACACACTCCCCCCTAGCCACCAAAGCGAGGAGAGAGGGGAGGGTAGCAGGACAATGGACATGTCATGAGGAAATACATCCTCAAAGAAAAGGGCATCACGAGGTTCAATGACACGTGACGGGTCAACATCCCACAAATGATAATCCTTGGACATGGCAAAGGCACCAAGGAAGGTGCAGCGACAGGCATAGGGGCTAAGTATGCCGTCCTGAAAGTCCTCATGCTGCGAGACGGCAGCGATACAATCCTAAACGCGGGCAAGACGTATGTCAATGCGGCAAATGTACCAGCGCTCAAAGGGGGTGACGTGACAAGGGAGAGGAGCATGTGGAACTCAGCTCTAGACCCAAGTCATTTAGGACATGGCCTCAAAAGCGACGACATGGGAAAGAGAGGACTGACTGAGAAGAACACAGACAGAGTCAGAAAGCATACGGTTCTAGCGCTCACACATGTTATTCTGTTATGGTGTGTAAGTAGCAGACGGCTCCATACACACCCTGCGAGGACAAAGAGTAGGTCATGGGTCTCATGAACTCTCCACCATGATCACAGCAAAAGACTTTCAGGCAACGACCAGAGGCTAGTTTTGGTTGGGACAGCCTTGACTCAAGTGTGGGGCATACATCACTCTTTGGGGGGGAGGGAAAAGACCCAGAACATACAAGAGAAGTCATCTGTGGGATAGAGTACATAGCGGTCAACCCCCCCTCCCCTCAAAAGCATCATAGGCATGGGGTCCCATGACGTCAGCATGCAAGAGGTCAAGGGGGTAAGACGTATGAGACCCGGAGGTGGAAAACGAAGAACGTTGCACTTGGCCCAGAGCGTGGTCAAGACAATCAGCACAGCAAGGGGCAGGGAACGTGTTGCCATCAAGACCATGAGCGGGCTTGTCACGTAGCAGAATGCCAACGGCAACAGTGTGAATGTGGCAAAGATAGCGGTGTAGCAGTTGTGCATGCGTTGGGAAGGGAGAACGTGCAACATGAACAAGGATAGTGCACGCGGGATAAGGTTTAAATGACGGTACGTGATATAAACAATCACAGTGCGAGCCACGCAGCACTACACGACCAACGGTACGGTACAGTCCAGATGCAATGTTGCTGCTGGAAGAGAAGTCCACGCCCTGGTCATCGCAAGCCGTAACAGGGAGAAGATTCAGCTCAAGAGGAGGCACTTCTAGCACGTCTGGCAAGAAGAGCTCCCCCCCGCTCCCTGAACCAACAAAGCAAAACAACCCCAACACCCTGAACTAAAAAATGTGGCCAAAACCAGTGCGCACAAAGCGCACAGAGCCAATTGGACCCAAGGTGACGAATGAGGAACAACAGGAGGTCATCTGGTGGGTGTCTTCTGAGTGTAGAATCCAGGAGCCACCCGACACACCGATAGAAGCTGGATCACGGTTGACAGATGCAATGGTAGAGCAAGGAGACAGGTGCTGGTCAAAGGGAACAAGGTAACAAGGCAAACTGCAAGAATGTCAGTGCTCAATCAAGGGACATCAACTGGAGAACATCCATGTACAGCACACGATGATGAACCACGAAGAATATTGTCAATTGCACATGCAAGTGTCCCCTTAACCGAACGCACACTCTCACCTCCCTGATCATGGAGGTGTCTCTGGTGGACAACATGAGAGAGGGCAGAGTCTAGCTTGCGCTCGGCGTCAGGTGGATGAGGGATGATGAAGACGCCAAAAGAGGAGTGTCGAAAGGTGTAGGTGGACGATGCCCATGATGGAGGAGAGTAGGACCTGGAAGGGAGCGCTTAGTAGACTTGGGCCTCAAATCCTGGAGGCCGTCCCAAGGGATACCGTAGAGGTGGTGAGGCCATGGTGGCGCTATAGGCTGTAGCAGATATAGAGGAGGACGGAGGACGGTGGGAGGACGTAGTGGAGGTGGAGGAGCGGGAAGCACCGCCACCCTAAGAGGAGGTTGCCTTGTGCACACGCATGGTGGATGCAATGCGTGCATCATCGGGTGGTACAAGACACATGCGAGGAGTGTGGCCAGTGGCGCCAGAGTTCCCGTATGTGAGGGTGCTGGAGGAGGAGGAAGAAGAAGCGGGACTGTTTAACCCCGTCCTTTGCCACGTCCCCCCTATCCACCGCTACCTGTGGCACCACCCCTACCTTTGCCTTTACCATGGTCCCCACCCCCACCACCTCCCTCGAAAGATAGGGAAGTGGCTGTTGTGGTGGAGGGGGTGGAGGATGCGGCAGCAGCTGAGGCGAATGAGGATGGAAGTGTGATGGTAGCTGCTACAACTCCTCTAGGATGGATGTGCTTGTTCGTTTGTGAGCTCCACCAATCATTGCGGCGCTAGGAGGTGAGCTCCCACAGGGGACCGATGCCGGGTGGTGCATCTGTAGGAACACTGACAACGGCCAAGTACACAAGTTTGGAGTCTTTCACCTCTCAAAAGATGTCACATAGCTTGGGGATCGTTGATGATCAAGATCTTGGATGATCAAGAGAACAGCAAGGTGCTGTCCAGGCGTGGCCTTGCCCTGGTCGCATAGCAAGCGAATACTGTAAGCCCAATAGACATCGACAGTCTCATAAGCACGCATAGAGATTGTGTTGAATTGGATGGTGAGGATGCTTTGGACAACATACCCAGTCACGGTTGTGCAACCCTTGATCAACGTGTAAGCGCCAATCGGGTCATCTGATTTACGGTGTGTAGTATGTGTGTTGTGGGACCCAATATCGTCAGTGAGACCATCGGGCCCAGCACGAATGAGAACACGCACAGCACGGAGTCCCTTTGTGCACATTGACTCAGGGTCAATGGGCACAAAGGGAGGTTTTGCTGAGGGATTGGGCTTGTGGTAGTATTCCAAGAGATGCTCTCCCTGTGCCAAAGCACTAAAGTGGACCTCGCAGGTGTAGAAGGTGAGATTGGAGGTGAAGTGAGGTGGGTTGGAGTCAAATTCAGGTTTGCGTTGCACTGAAAATGTGANCAACAGCGGAGGCAAAAGGCGTACCGCGCAATGTGGGCTGAAGGCAGTTGAGAACAAAATCAGCAATGTGATCTACAAAGGTCTCCTGACCAGCTTGTTTAGCTCAGATGTTTTCCTCTGTAGTGCGCTATGCAGTGAGTACAGCCTGTAGAGTGTTACGCTCGTGTTGTAGCTCAGCTTGCAAGGCGGCATATTGATCGTCGTCGACTGGCATGATGACAGCAAAGCGGTCCTGCCGAGAAACTCTCGGCAGGACCGCTTCTATGTATGATGGGTGGCTCAAGACCCTGCTTCAAGGCAATGGATCTGGATGCTCAAACATGCCAACACAGATGTAGTGCAGAGGGGATAGGGGCAAGAGAGGCGTGAATGGAGGTCACAGCACTAGAAAGTGCTATTGTAGCCATTGTTGTTGCTGATGTTACCACGTCTCTTGCACCTGCAATCTGAGCAACGATGTTGAATGCAACTATTGCCAGAGAACCCTTATCATTTGCAGCTGTAGGTCATGTCTCAATGGCTCTGCCAGAAATTGTGCTGGCAAGTGCATGTGGATCACATGCAGCACGTGCAGCGGAAGAAAAAGTAGAAGTAACAGCAATACTGCAAACAAGAGCACCCTACAAGGGAGTCACGACGTCATGTGAAGGAGATGGGGCTGACTCTGTGGCTGATGCAGCTGGAGAGGTTGCATAGCATGGAGCAGAAGCTAGGTATCGCGGCTGCAAAAGCTGGTCCTCCTCCTTGAGAAACGGTACATCAACGCTGCTGATGAGTTCTATGGGAAACAGGTGGGCTTACCGCAGATTGAAGAGCTTGGCGATCATGCGGTGGTCTTGTTGCTGGTGTGTTCTACGCCGTCGGTGAGTCATCGGCGGAAGACTGACAATGGGCTTCGTACACCCCAGCATCCTCTCTCTCTCTCTCTCTCTCTCTCTCGCGTAGTGCCCGGCAACATCAAAGTTCTCACCGGGGTGATGCCCGAGATTGCTGCGGCAAACTGTGGGCCACACCTCAAGCTCCGCCCTCTCCTCATAGTATGCTATCTCATCGTCAAAACAGTCGCACTCCCGTGCGGCCGTGGGTGAAATCAGGATGGGGTCCGTGTCAGGAGGGGACGCCAACGCCCTGGGTGCCCGGCTACCTTGCAACGCAGCCGCAAAGGAGAGAGATTGGAAGGAAAGTCTGCTCCAGTTGCTGCTCCTTTGCTGCTGCTGTTGCTGCTGCTATTGCAATGAACGTGACACGCAAAGGTGATCATGGGCAGATGCGTGAAATGCGTCTCAGTGGCCATAGCACGGCCGATGTGTACACGAGTAGCTGTTGCTGTAACTACGGCAAGAATGTGCTCAAACAGTCTAGTGATGTGTGGCTGTAAGGAGCACAAATGCTGTGGTTGTAACACGGCCAGTGAGATTATGTACAGTTGCAAGGAATGCTTCTACTGTCACCATTATCACGGTAGAGATGCTTGTGGGTGGTTGCGTGAGGCGTGGATGCGGTGGCCACAGCGTGGCTGAGATGTGTTTTGAGAGCACTGGCCATAACCATGGCTACGGCTTGCACTGGCAGCGGAGTGAGATGCGGCTGCCGTAGCCACAGTTAGCATGCACTTGGGCAGTTGTACGGCTATGAGGAACACCACTGCTGTGGCCATAACACGGTTGAGAAGAATGCGCACAATAGCGGGATATGCTGCTGCTATTATGGACACCACGGTGGATATGCACCGGGGCTGCTGCTGTGTGAGACGCGGGTGCGATGGCCACAACATGGCCAACGTATGTGCAGGCAGTGGTGGCCGTACCAACGGCTAAGATGAGGCCAGCAGCCACGTGAGATGCAACTGCAAGGAGGGCCCGCTGAGATGGCCGCAACACGTCCAATGAGAGGGTGTACTTTGGAGGAGAATACGTCAAACACGTCAAAGGTGAGAACAGGCAACCTGTGGATAGCAAGCTATGGTGTGATGAGAGGACAGAACAATGTAGGGTGGAAACCAAGATAGGTTGAGCACCATAAGAGGAGTTCCATGCAAAGTGAGAGTCACAAGATCGAGTAACAGGTGACGAATCTGCTAGCGGGCGAGAGAGGAAGTGACGAGTGGGGAGCAGCGAGCTCCTTCTCGCTCGCACTACGAGGCACAGAGAAGCCTGGACCTCGACCCTGCTGGCGGAACTATCCTGCAAGCTTGCAAGGGGACAGGATTCTGCCGAGACAACCTAAGTGTCACACACCCGGGTGCTTACCCCCCCCTCTCAAAACAGTAGCACTAGGAAACCTAGTATTAATGCAACGAGAAACATGTGTCTATGAAGTATTTCTGTCATGAGCCATCACGGGAATTGTCATGGCTCCACTGCTTCTACACGTGTCACCACGAGAGACGCTTTGGTGCCGGCGCCAGTGTCACTCTAGCATCAGTCACCTGCATCAGTGAGGTGAGTGTGCAGCGAGGCCAGAGGTCACCACACGTCTGTGGTTCATGCACCAACACTCCCCCATGATCCACAGCAGACTCACATAAGGACAAGCTCACGTGCACCACATGTGTCATAAGATGTGACTAACGACTGTACACATGCACACAACAACCACTCATCCAGGGTCACCACGAAGACACAACAGTCCCACTGCATGCACGGCTGCCTTGGAGACATTGCTGTTGAGTGCCTTCATCAGGAAATCAGCTCTCTGCTGTCGTGTGTCGACCCATACGATCCGGACATCACCTGGAGCAATGGGCTCACGCACAAAATGCTGCTCAACATTGATGTGCTTCATGCGTGTGATGCATGCCATCATGTTCTGCATTGCTTTGGTGCTCTGGTTGTCACAACGCAACGCGATGCACCGGATAGGAACATGTAGCTGTTGAAACAAGCGACACAGACACACACTCTCACACGTACCAGCACCAAGAGCAACATACTCAGCCTCACTGGAAATGCGTGCCACACAACCTTGTTTGCCAGTTTTCCACGACAAAGCGGTCCCTTCGACCAGGAAGATTTAGCCTATACGGCTGCAGGCATCTGTGTCATGGGCCCAGTCACAGTCTGTGTAGCCATCGACTACAACCGACGGCTGTGCCCTGTAGCACAGACTGGTCCGGGCAGTGGAGAGGGCGTACCTGACAACACGCAGTGTAGCCTCGAGGTGTCGTGCTCTAGGGCACTGAGAGAACTGGGACAGGAAGTTCACCGAGAAGGCGACATCCGCTCTGGTTGTTGTCTCCAGGTACATGAGCGACCCAATGACACGGAGATAGTCCGTCATGTCGACTGCCTCCCCCTGTTTAGACACGTCCAGTGTCTTCAGCAACCTCTTCCCAGCTGGTTTCATAGGCGTCGCCGCTATGGGGATGGATTCAAGCAGGGAAGCAAAGCGCTCCCCCAAACTGCGAACGTACGCAACCTGGTGTACATGAAGTGTGCGACGTGACCGGTGAAGCTCAAGCTCCATGCCGAAGAAGACACTAGTAGGACCGAGGTCCTTCATCTTGTACGTGGACTGNCCCTGTAGCACAGACTGGTCCGGGCAGTGGAGAGGGCGTACCTGACAACACGCAGTGTAGCCTCGAGGTGTCGTGCTCTAGGGCACTGAGAGAACTGGGACAGGAAGTTCACCGAGAAGGCGACATCCGCTCTGGTTGTTGTCTCCAGATACATGAGCGACCCAATGACACGGAGATAGTCCGTCATGTTGACTGCTTCCCCCTGTTTAGACACGTCCAGTGTCTTCAGCAACCTCTTCCCAGCTGGTTTCATAGGCGTCGCCGCTATGGGGATGGATTCAAGCAGGGAAGCAAAGCGCTCCCCCAAACTGCGAACGTACGCAACCTGGTGCACATGAAGTGTGCGACGTGACCGGTCACGCTCCATGCCCAAGAAGACACTAGTAGGACCGAGGTCCTTCATCTTGTACGTGGACTGCAGGAGGTTCTTCACTAACCGGACAACATTCTAGCTAGGCGAAGCTAGCAGCAGGTCATCCACATAGACTAGGGCAGCCACGAGTGGCACATAAGGTGGAGTCACAAAGAGTGAAGGGTCCACTAAACTGCGTCGATACTCTCCTTTGTGGAGGGTGCACATGATCTCCTGGTTCCAGCACCGAGGCGACTACATTAGGCCATAGAGGACCTTCTGCAGTTGCCAGACTCTGTCAGTGCCATCAGAGAACCCTGGAGGTTGGACCATGTAGATCTCCTCATCCAACTGTCCGTGCAGGAATGCATTGTTCACGTCCATCTGTTCAAGCTCCCAGTCATGGTGAGCCTCGAGACTCAGCATCGGTTCTGATCTCGCTTAAACATCATGATTGAGTTTCACCAAAAAATTCCTAAGTCTGCGTCCGTCCTCTCCTGCCTAAAACAAAATACATGATTTCTAAGCTTGTCCATCAATCAGAGAATGAAAGAATGAATTCTCGGTGTGTCGTAGAGCCCCTCAACCTTGTTTTCTGTATCGAAGCATGAAATGCACTAGCGAGTCTAACACGGCCTCGCTGATGTCGCCGTCGACTTTATTCCTTGCAACGCATGAATAATGGTGGTCCCTCGGGCAGTGGTCCAAGTATCGAGGTGCCTCGATCATCCACGAGTCAAAGTAGAGAAAATCGGATTGCCCCACCAGCTGCCGAGCGATTGCGTTGGCTTCCCTTATGAAAACGTTTGTGAGGGAGTGGCACCCTTGGTGGTCGGTTGCACGAGGGGGTGTCGACCGGTAGATGAGGAGGGGTTTCTTCTCAGACATCTTGAGGGGCTCTAGCCACATCAGGAACGAGGGAAGCGAGGCAGCAAAGGCCTTTGCAGGCTTGTGGCATTGCTGGCCGGACCAGTAGCCTGCATCCGCAATGACGACGTCGCCAGTGGCAGGGACTGGCGGTCTCCTTGGCTTGGGACTCGTTCGGCCCAGCTGGCTGCCACATGGACGAGAGGAGGCCCAGCAAGGGAAAGCAATGGAGCAGTGGTGAGACACGTGGTGACCAACGACTCCCAACACTGGCATGCCACACGCACACCATGGCATGCCACACGCACCATGGCATGCCACACACACACCATGGCATGCCACACGCACACCATGGCATGCCACACGCACCATGGCATGCCACACGCACCATGGCATGCCACACGCACCATAGCATGCCCCACACACACCATGGCATGCCACACGCACCATGGCATGCCACACGCACACCATGGCATGCCACACGCACCATGGCATGCCACACCCACCATGGCATGCCACACGCACCATGGCATGCCACACACACACCATGGCATGCCACACGCACCATGGCATGCCACACGCACCATGGCATGCCACACGCACCATGGCATGCCACACGCACCATGGCATGCCACACACACACCATGGCATGCCACATGCACCATGGCATGCCACACGCACCATGGCATGCCACACGCACCATGGCATGCCACACGCACACCATGACATGCCACACACACCATGGCATGCCACACGCACCATGGCATGCCACACGCACCATGGCATGCCACACGCACCATGGCATGCCCCACACACACCATGGCATGCCACACCCACCATGGCATGCCACATGCACCATGGCATGCCACACAGACACCATGGCATGCCACACGCACACCATGGCATGCCACACGCACCATGGCATGCCACACGCACCATGGCATGCCCCACACACACCATGGCATGCCACACCCACCATGGCATGCCACATGCACCATGGCATGCCACACAGACACCATGGCATGCCACACGCACACCACGGCATGCCACACGCACACCATGGCATGCCACGCACACCATGGCATGCCACACGGACACCATGGCATGCCACACGCACACCATGGCATGCCACACGCATACCATGGCATGCCACACGCACCATGGCATGCCACACGCACACCATGGCATGCCACGCACACCATGGCATGCCACACGGACACCATGGCATGCCACACGCACACCATGGCATGCCACACGCATACCATGGCATGCCACACGCACCATGGCATGCCACACACACACCATGGCATGCCACACGCACCATGGCATGCCACACACACACCATGGCATGCCACACACACACCATGGCATGCCACACGCACCATGGCATGCCACACACACCATGGCATGCCACACGCACACCATGGCATGCCACATGCACAATGGCATGCCACACACACACCATGGCATGCCACACACACACCATGGCATGCCACACACACACCATGGCATGCCACACACACCATGGCATGCCACACACACACCATGGCATGCCACACGCACCATGGCATGCCACACACACACCATGGCATGCCACACGCACCATGGCATGCCACACACACACCATGGCATGCCACACGCACCATGGCATGCCACACGCACCATGGCATGCCACACGCACCATGGCATGCCACACGCACACCATGGCATGCCACACGCACCATGGCATGCCAAACACACACCATGGCATGCCACACACACCATGGCATGCCACACTCACCATGGCATGCCACACACACATCATGGCATGCCACACGCACACCATGGCATGCCACACGCACACCATGGCATGCCACACACACACCATGGCATGCCACACACACACCATGGCATGCCACACGCACACCATGGCATGCCACACAGACACCATGGCATGCCACACGCACACCATGGCATGCACGCCATGCAAGCCATGCTTGCGCACATGCTTGCATGTCTGGACAAGCAGGGAGCGTTGTCTGCCATCTCAAGGAAACAAGAGTTATGTGACAGCGCACGTCGACAGTTTTCGAGTAGTGGCCAATGTACACATGGCAGGCATGCATGTACACATGGCAGGCATGCATGTACACATGGCAG
>SZWC01017906.1:31569-50027 GCA_023375785.1 Penium margaritaceum | reverse complement strand
GCGTGGCACTGCCACACTTCAAGAACAAACTAACATACAATGACACATCCCACTTGATGAATGTGCACACCTCAATAGTAGAGTAGATTTAACTAAGAAAATTCACACCAAATCATAGGCCCTTTCCGGTGGCCCCAATTGTGGCTAGTTTTAGGCGACGTGGACATTCCTCCTTGATGCAACTTCATGTTCCTCCGTCCCATATGAACACGAGTCCCTAAACTCGACGGGTGGAAATTTCTGGTATTTTACTAATTCATCACCTCACAAAGACCACGTGGTTTTTACACCGAACGACCGAGGAATTTTTTTTCACCTGTGTTGTGTCCCACGCATAACTCACGCGAGTGGGCATTTTCGTGCTTACAGTCATGGCCCAATACGGGTCAACCTCAGGATTTTTACGTCGTTTGGCCAAGGTCATTTTTGCCACGTGCCTCCACCTCCATTGTTCCGCTTCCAAAGGTTCCGACACTTTCGATCACTTTTGAGCATTGTCCACAAAGGTATCACGAATTGTATCCATAGTTCAGTGATGTTTGGTCAACTCCATGACAGCGCGGAACCCGAATAAAACGACGCCTCTATGATATCGAGGCCCCCGACTTCTTTGCAGAGTTTCTCGAAGCAACCACTTACGACGTAACGTGGCGCGCATCGCTCGGCTCAAGCGCTCAAGACCTAACATATGCCCCATTGTGTTTCTCGTCATTGGATACACGCGCTCGACTTGTTAAACACTTTTCATTGAGTACACTTATAGCTAAAGATGGATTATCCAATTGTCTCAATCCCTTGAATTGTCTTGTACTTTATACCTTATCCCGGTGAACTATCCATGTTTCACTCGGCGTAGCGACTTGCCTGACTCTTGATTTCCCACTCCCAAAGTTTCTAACATGTTTCACCATTTTCCACGAGGGTCAACAAAAATATAAGGAACAATATCACCGTTTCAATACCATTTGATCAAATACTTGGAAACGTTGGGCGTTTTTGAAGTTATGCTTCGATGTTCTCGGAATGCCCTCACTTCTCGGGGGAGTTTCTCCAAGTGACCACTCATTACGCAGCTTTGCACACATCACTCGACTCGAGCGCCCAAGACGCAACGTATTGTTACTGTGTTAGTCACGGTGACCTTTGGACTCGTCGCCATGGCTCGCTGGTATGCCGGGACACTCGACGATAGCTTCACAAAATGAGCACCAGCTGGCGCGTCCACACGTGCTTTCTAGAGTGTTCTAAGTGACCACCTCCCGTGGGTCCCTTTCCTAAGTGGCACTGTTCTTACCTGTTTATAATCGAGTTGCGTAGAGTTTCTATTTCTTCACCTGACGCTTCTTTCGGTTTGTCATTTGACAAGTGAGGAGCCTGTACGCCTGCTGGGTACCTCTTTGCTGTTGTTTTGAGGCTTGCATGTAGGTTACTCTGTTTTCTAACCTGTTGGTTAGACTTCCCCGCTTAGTTGTGTGCAGAAGGGTGAGACTAGATCAATACACTTGGCTGTTCTGTTTTACTCTTCACTCTAACATCTACGCTTTCAAGTGTCTTTTCAGTATCTCTCCACCATTTGAAGCACTATTCATTCCGTTTCTTTCTATGCAATGTACCATCTCACATTGAACATTACTTGAAGGGTGTCTCCATTCCCTCAGGCATGCCCCATTTTGTTTCTTGCTATTATGCACATGTAGGTTCGACATATCCAACTCTCGTCATCAAAGTACACTTACTACTAATGATGAATTGTCTAGTTTTCCTAGTTTCTCAAATCGTCTCATGCATCACACCTCTTCCCTCTGACCAGCCTACGTTGTGCTCAATGGAACACTTGGTATCAGAATACAACATCAATGGAGGAATAGCCAAGGTTTTATTCACAAGGCGATAACCCCACACAAGTGTTCAATGCATCTTCAATGTATTGTACTCTGTACACTTTGCGATGATAATGTTGAACGGAAGGAGGACATCTGGCAAAGAGCAGTAGTAGAAGAATCTGATGACATAGGATTAGTAGCATGGTATCAATAGCGCTCTTCAAGTAAACCAATTGGTAGCAACAACTTTCACGAAAAATGGCGGACCACCAATGACTCTGATGGACAACCCGCTGGCGGACCCCTCCGGCTCGGCAAACTCTTAGCCTTCAACGTTTCCCTTCGGGACGACACATGACATGATGCAATGCACTGAGTGCGAGGCTAGATATAACCACGGTACATGTAAAAAACCATCGCGAGTGAAGGACCTCAACACCCATCAGCTCCAACAACTCAACATGTAAAAAAAGGAGGCACAAAACATGCACGTGCGTGGAGTAGTACTCACCAAGAGGAAATTCAACGCTTGAGCAAGCCGTAGATTCGATCTGAAATTTGTAAGTCATTTCATCGTATAAACTCCAAAGGACTGACGGTCAATTGTGGCTGGTAGTTTTGGATGTGTACTTCACTGCTCATGGGGTCAATAATGGTAAACATAGAATTGACCTCGTCGCCTTGCTTTTCCGTGGCATGCATTCAAGTTGGTGGTCCGTCCTAAAGACCATCCAATAGCAGTGCGAGATAGATGGAGCTCGGTTCATGGCTCACGTGACAACTCTCACATCGCAAACCGTACGTATCCTACCTCTTGAGTAGATTAATCCAACGTGGCACGACTGGCAAACCCCACCGGGTTGGGCAGACTTCATGAGTGCCATACTCTCACGCTTTTGAGCTTGGCAGACTTCGTGGACCCTATACTTGCATGACTAGTACAAGCTTCAGCACTTGCATGAGCACCCCATCGTGGAAGAGTATATGCAACAGAGACCTCATCCCCAACGAACTCTGTTTTTGCTACAACATCGTCAAGTGCGATATCCAATGAGAAATCACCATATCCGGCTTCCAAAATGACCAAAAAAATGATCACAACAGTCGTCGCTAGTCCACGTTGTGAAAGTGATCGATAACTACGCTGAGAGAGAGCTTTGACATGGCGCAGTCGGATCAACAATCGGAGGTCTGTATGCATAGTTGCGGATTTTTATCTGTAAATACTTGGGTGCAGCTTGGCCGGGAATTTGTGATGTGCAGGGCAGATTTAATTTTGGCATCCATGTCCAAGGGGTGAAAGGAGCCTGAATCTTTGAAGTGCTGCATGCACAGCAGGGGTGTGCATGCCCGCTTGCCCAGCTTGGTCAGTAGCTGTGCAGTGCAAGCAAGCACTGCTGGGTACTTCGCCCACACCAGTCAGGGTGGGGCTACACCTGACTAGACTGATGGGACCGCTTGCATCAGCACATGCAAGCAGGGCTTTGGAGCAGGGACCACTCGGCATCAGGGTGTGCAAGCACGACTAAGCATTGCATCAACTACGGCATGCACGGCTTAGCAGCTGCATTAGCGAATACATGCACGACTCAGCAGCTGCATGCGAAGCTTAGAGTGGGAACCACCATACGTTAGCGGCAACATGCGCGACTCAGCAGCTGGGACCACTGCCAAGTTACCAGCACTAAGGAAGCTTCCTTGAGGTGGAAACTGCGTGCCTTGGACCGGGAAGATTCCTTGAGGAGGAAGCTACGACCTTGAAGCGGGACGTTTCCTCTAAGCAGAGGGCAATTGGTCAACTTGCCAGGATCCCAGTATATAAGGAGACATGGCTCAGTCAGTCCAGTAACTCCAGCAGTAACTCCAGCAAAAACTACAACAACTCCATACATCAACTCTGCATTTGCACCAGAAATCCTCGTTTGCCAGACAACGCCTCAGACCAAGACTCTACAGACGCTCTCTTACCTGAAGACCCACGTCAGCTTGGCAGCCTTCCGCTAGCCTGGGTTGGTGGATGTCCCTGACTACCTGAAGGCTTGACTACCTAGAAGAGGTGGCCAAATTATGCCCAAGACTAGAGAGCAGCCTTGCTATGGCTACCTCTCTAGACGTTGCTCATCTCTGAGCCACGAGTTGTGTTCTGACGTTGAGCCCATAGTTAGTGTTTAGCGTCAGCTCTGCCTGTGTAGTGTTGATCGAGCCTGGAAGGACTCTGTTGGAGTTCCCCTCTGTCGACCCAGTATGGTTGGCATCACTCTACAAGCTTGGCTAGGAGGGTCAGAAGACCTCTAACAACCCAGTAAGACTAGCAGTGGCTGCCAGCGTGGAGAGGAGGTTGCCCTGACAACCAAGAGGCCATTTCACCTGAAAGTACGGTGACCGTGCTGAGACCCTTGCAACGATGACCTTGACGGCCTAGCAAGGTGTTGCACCTTGGATGGGGCAATTTGTGTCAGAGCATTGAGCTGAGCTGTGTTTTGCTGCTGTTTCCATGTACCATACTTATACTTGATAGTCTTTTTCAATTACAAGTTTGAATCCAAGTCTTTTGCTTCTACACATTGGAGTACAAGGTTTGCTTGCTGGGCACAGAGATCCAAGACAACAGCAAGACCCCCTTGCTACATCAAAGTATGCGGTGACTTCATCAATGCAGGCTCCAAAACCCCAACACATGTGGAGAGAGGGGAAGCAGAATTAATTGCAACGAAAGGGGAAACTACATGAGCCTCAACACTTGACAAGATCACAACCATTTTGAAGGAATTTGCAATACTTGTTGAGGAGTTTGAAGGGGTCTTTCCCGATGATCTACCCCAGGAGTTACCTCCAAAACAATATGTAGATCACCACATAGACTTGAATCCAGATACCAGACAAAAGGTGAAGGGGACCAATCCGATGAAGGACCATGAGTTGACCGAACCTAAAAAACAACTAAATGAGATGCTGAGTTAGGGGATCATGAGACCATCAACGTCACCCTACGCGGAAAAATTCTAGTCATATAAGGCCACCAAGAGTACTCGAGGTCCTCCCTCTTCCAACAAAGCCATGGGGTTGATATCAGCATGGACTTCTTGACAAGATTTTTTGACAATTCGAAGGGTTATGATGCCATCCTCATGGTGGTGGACATGTTCTAAATAATGTGATACTTTATCTTAACAACCACCATCACTGCAGATAGAACAACGTGATTGTTTCTAAGCCAGATTGTGCGGCTACAGGTTGTGCCACGTACCATCATCAACCATAGGTACGGCCGCTTCACTAGCTATTCATGGCGTTGATTGGTGACGTGTCATGACAATCAGATCCAAACATCGATGGCTTTCCACCCTCAAATTGACGGGCAAACCAAGCAGACCAATTAAACGCTCTATGAATTTCTCCTCACTTTATGCAAATCGGACGAAAGAATTACCAACCACCAAACTCGCATAGAACTACACAACTTCCATCGCAGCGGGTAATACTCCATTCCAAGTGGTGTACGATAAAAGACTTCCCAGACCAGCACGGCTTCAAAGCCTCTGTAATACTCCAATGGTGGACATCCACGGATGAGATTTCCCCTCATGGAGTCTGGAAGGAAACTATCGGAGCTCCCCTCTATCGACCAAGTAAGCCAGGCAGCACTCTGCCAGCTTGGCTAGGAGAGTAAGACATTTATGGTCAATCACCCCAAAAGTACACACTGATAAACTAGTGTACAAATCTACAACATATGGGGAGGATGTTTCATGGAAATGAGTTCCCATAAATAGGAATGTTTCCTGGAAGTTACGTGTATGTCCTCGATACACAAGTATTTCAATGTATAATATCCTGGAAGTTTCATTCAAATTCCTTTGACTTCTTGTACTTTTCAAATCATTTTCAAATTCTAATACTTCTGATTTACGAGCAACAAATAAGTGATAGACATGTACTTGTTGAATGTGACCTATTTCGTGTTCATACGCTATTTGTGTTATGCTTGTTTCATCTTACCAAACCTATTTGTGTCGTCCTTTGTTGTTAAGTGCACTTAATGTCTTTCGCTTCCAGTGGGCGAAGTACTCATATTATGGGTATTTGGGTCCGAAACATACACTCGCGTCCATGTGTACAGGGCAAGAATGTCCACTAGGAAATAGCAAAGCGACTTCGCCCTCGGAGTCAAACCTCGCTGACTTCGAGAGTGACGTCGCTCCCTTTTGACATCGGCATCGCCGATGTCAGAAGCAAGAACGTCAAGAACGGTTGATTTCGCCTTCAACAGTTCTTGCCAATCAAACCAAGAGAAAACCCCGTTGTTACACTTGGGGTTTGGTGTTCTATGTTTGTTAGGAAAACCCAAACTTAAAGCAAACCCCCTAGTTGCACTGCGGGGATGGGGATTCAAACATTCAAATACACAAGTTCAAAAACTTCGTATTTCCACAATACACCCCCAGATACACTCCCCAGATACATTCGAGGTGCTTTGGGGGGGGGGGGACTGGTTGTCGGGGTCCTGTTATGGAACGCATATGGATGGTGGTTATGGAAAATACAAAAGTCGTAGCTCTGAGTGTCTATCCGCGACACTCTCCGCTACACCACCCCGATACACTCTCGATACGGAGGGGGGGTATGGATAGCCCTCTCCCCCCCCTCCAAGTCAAAAGTGTATTGGGGCAGTGTATTGGAGTGTGTATCTGAGGGGTATCGAATCCGTAAACTTGTGTAAAAAGAGAGAGTACCACAGAAGTGTTCACATGTCTCATATCGATAGACATTTCCGATACGCTCCACGCTACACTCGCCACATACACTCGATGTGTTGGGGGGGAGACGACATGGAACAGTGGAATACACAAGTTCGAACACTTTGCATTNGACATGGAACAGTGGAATACACAAGTTCGAACACTTTGCATTTCCACAATACACCCCCAGATACACTCCCCAGATACACTCGAGGTGCTTGGGGGGGGGGGAGGGGCGATTGGGTGTCGGGGTCCTGTCATGGAACGCGTATGGATGGTAGTTATCGGAAACACACAAGTCGTAGTTTTGAGTGTATATCCGCGACACTCTCCTCTACACCATCCCGTTACACTCTCGAAAAGGAGGGGGGGTATGGATAGCCTTTCTCCCTCCCCCCCCCCCCCCTCCAAGTCGAAAGTGTATTGGGGCAGTGTATTGGAGAGTGTATCTAAGAGGTATCGAACCCGTAAACTTGTGTACAAAGAGAGAGTACCACAGAAGTGTTCACATGTCTCGTATCGATAGACATTTTAGATACACTCCGCGCTACACTCGCCACATACACTCGACGTGTTTGGGGGGGGGGTGACATGGAACAGTGGAATACACAAGTTCGAACACTTCGCATTTCCACAATATACCCCCAGATACACTCCCCACATACACTCGAGGTGCTTTCGGGGGGGGGGGGGGGCCGTGACTAGTTATCGGGATCCTGTTATGGAATGCGTATGGATGGTGGTTATCGAAAATACACAAGTCGTAGTTCTGAGTGTCTATCCGCGACACTCTCCGATACACCAGCCCAATACACTCTCGATATGGAGGGGGGGTATGGATAGCCCACTCCCCTCCCCCCCTCCAAGTCGAAAGTGTATTCGGATGGTGTATCGGAGTGTGTATCTGAGGGGTATCAAATTCGTAAACTTGTGTACAAAGAGAGAGTACCACAGAAGTGTTCACATGCATTGTACCGATAGACATGTCAGATACACTCTACGCTAGACTGGCCTCATACACTTGACGTGTTGAGGGGGGACGACATGGATTATTGTAATACACAAGTTCAAACACTTCGTATTTCCACAATACACCCCCAGATACACTTCCGAGATACACTCGAGGTGTTTTGGGGGAGGGGGCCACGGACTTCGACAGGACTGAGCAAATGACGCGAGCGGCCCCATTCAAATGCCGAGCATAGTCCAAACTATGGTGTTTCGCGTCAAGAAGTAACTCACGGTGTTGCGTTTAGTTTGCGACATATGTGAGAAATGACAGATGTACCAATCATATCAGTTATCGACTGATCTACGTTTTCTTATATATCTAAAGACATGAAATTAAAGAACATCACATACATAAGAAATCACGGGAACTCACAAGTTTTTCATCAATGTTAACAGTTTGTTCACTGATTAAATGGTGTACTACGTAGTGTCTACACACTTGTGAACTTCTAGGAACCTACCATATTGCATGTATAATATACACACAGTACACAGTGTATTAAAATGGGACGATTAACCATAACTCAAGTAAGAAGACCTCTCACAACCCATTAAGTCTGGCAGTGGCTGCCAGCGTGAAAAGGAGGCTGCCCTGACAACCTGGAGGCGATTTCACCTGAAATTACGGTGACCGCACTGAGACCTTTGCAACGACAGCCTTGACGGCCTAGAAAGGTGTTGCGCCCTCGGATGGGGAAGGTCGTGTCAGAGCATTGAGTTGAGTTGTATTTCACCACTATTTCCTTGTACCATACTTGTACTTGATAGTCTTTTTCAACTACAAGTTTGAATCCAAGTCTTCAGCTTCTACACATTGGAGTACAAGGTTTTCTTGCTGGGGAAAAACATCGTGGACAGCAGCAAGACCCCTTCATTGCATCAGAGCACGTGATGACTTCGTCATTGCACGCTCCAAATCCCGAACATGGTATCAGAGTGGAAGGACGTGTGAGTATGCTCAACATACGATTAGGGTAGTAGACTCGTGCTGCCAGCAAGAAGCAGCAGTTGCAGCTGAAGCTTGAAAGGATGACAACGATTGTCATCGCTCACCAGTGGTAGGGTGAGCACGTGACGTGGCGATCCTGCACACATGGAGATATTGAGGACCCTTTGAGCGACCTCTATGTGGAGAGCCTACACATAGACTCTCAACGGTTGAATGGCGACTCAGCGCCAACCTTGTGCATGGACCAATAACATGGTCCAAGGAGGGAGCAAATAGTAGCTGAAGCGATGAAGCGCTCAAGAGAGGAGGCGCTTCGGATAGGTGCACGCCGAGACAACGTGCGTGCAAATCCAATCTTGCAAAAGAAGTTGATTGAAAAACGTTTTGAAGCTCACCTTCCACAACTTCAGCAGCAGTTGTCCTAGACTCAGTAGCAGGTGCATCTTCAGCATCAGCTTCAAGTTGCACAACTAGCGTCGTCATCAACCGTAGCAGACCCGTAGGCTAATATGGCAAAGTCCATTCTACAAGCTCTCATGCCAGTACAGATGTAAGTGATAGGATCTGCACAGTTGGGCATGGTGCAACAATGTGTAACAGAGTCAGAGCAAGTTGCAATGAAAGTGTCATCCATGGCACTTGTACGAGTATTGCTTGATACAGGTCAGCATGAGACAGCTTGGGAGCAAGCTTTCAAGCATGAAAGCACGAAGCAACGGGAGCAGATTGGCAAGCAACAGCATATTTGCGAACGGGAGCGTCATATCTGTGTGCTACTAGTTGCCCAAGCGGTTCAACCCAAAGGTCAGGTGACGCACATTCAACAACAGAATGAGGCCTTGAAGTTGAATAAGGCTTCATCAGCGTGACATAAGCCATCTACACGACTACCACAGTTCAGTTCTCCTCCTCATATGTCGAAGATTTTCTGTCCTCAACAGAAAAACTCACCTTCATTTGCTCATGGAGGAAGCATGCAGACGCTTGTTGCATTCCTTGAAGCATCCACAACGGCACATTTGCAGTAGTGAAAGCATGCAGTAGTGCCACCGGGCTTTGAAGTACCACAAGCAGCAACTGACAACAAGCAGCGGTACTTTGTGAACACCCACGTGATGATGTCACGAGGGTTGGCATCACTCCATGCACTACTTTGCGACTCGCAAGCAGGGAAGCCATCGGCAATAACCCAGGTTGCCAGAGAGCCAAGGCAAGCAGTCATCTTGCAGGAGCTCATGGAGGGTGGAATGGTGACCGAGGAATCAGACTGCCATCAGCAGCTTGAAAGTGGAAAGCACCAGTCGCAACAATAGTGCCTACTCCAGAGAAAAGTGTCAGCACTAGTGGTCACAGGGTTGGACGTCTCGCCAAACGTCCACAAGCTGACCAACAAAGCAGATAGTGGCTCTGCATCTCAGATGAAGTTCTCATGCTCCATCCAACAGAAGACAACTCAGCAGCTGAATGTTGATGGTGCAGCAGAGCAGCTCAGGTGGACGTGTCTACGACAACCGACAGAGGGTCACATGAGCCTCAAAGTGCGTGACAAGCTGACTTTCCATGAACTTGTACGGACCCAACGCGACAGCAGCATGTACTACGAATGCAGTAGGCTATTAAGCAGAAGTTAGCCTACGACCTGTAAGGGTAGCAGTGATGCAGCAGGTGCTTGTGCAAATCCCCTGCCGCGGCGGCAGTAAGGCTGGCCGTTGATCAGCAAGCGAGGCCTAGCGCGAGGCCTTTGCTCGAGAGGACCAGCCGAAAAAAAAAAAATCAAGAGGTAGGTGTTTCACGCAAAGCGTGCATAGGGTTACATAGTAACCGAGCAAACGTATTCATGTTAACATCTCTTAAGAGGCTAAATTATTGCCTCCAATCCAAACCACATAATGGAAGGTTTGCCATGAGAGTTTACCTCCTCTGTGAAATCGAAATCTGGTTGTTAACGGATTGCCAACGTGTCACCCGCGTTTGTTCAAACTATTTGTTTTTTGTTTCTCCATGCGTGTTCTTAAACATTGTGTATGGTTTTGGAAAACAATTCCTATATTACCTCAAGGGATTCTGGATTTATTCCAGCTTGTGTGGATACAAAAGCTATAAGAAAACCAAAAATTGAACAAATGCGCTTAACGATACAACTTTTTGTATAACAATTCACCAACATATTGAAGAAGAACCTCAAAAGGCATTTCTTCTGGTTTTTTTTCATGAACTTTGTTTCATCTCATAATGAATTTATTTCAATAAAATCAATTTGCTCCAACATCTTGAGCATTTTAGTTTCACATATTTGTGATGAACTTCACAATAAAAACCTGACACATGTGGATGAGTTTTGAATATTTTTGTTTCGGATTGGACAAAATCCTTAGCCAACTATGCCAAAACCGCGGTGCTTGAGGGTCTCCGTCCCTCAAGCCATTCCGTCCAACCGCCCACAGTCCGAGGCGACCCCGCTCGAGCCACGTGGCTCCTTCGACCGGTCGGCGTGGCACTACCACGCTACACTCCCCCCCGCTAGGAGTGAGAGCTGCCTCGGCGTCGCTGGTAATCCCGACGTGGGATTCGAGCCATGGAGCTCTAATACCAATGTAGCGGATTGGATGGAATCCTTGGCCGACTAGGCCAAAACCGCGGTGCTTGAGGGTCTCCGACCCTCAAGCCATTCCGTCCAACCGCCCACAGGCCCAGGTGACCCCGCTCGAGCCAGGAGGCTCCTTCGACCGATTGGCGTGGCACTCCCACGGTACGGTTTCATTTTGTTATGAAAATTATCATGACGTAATTATAGGCAGAATTGAATCTGTTTACCTTCTTCTATGATGGTGGTTGAATTTCTTTTCTTTCAATTGCATTTTTACTCTTCTTGAAGCCGCGTTCACGAGTAACAAGAGTTTGTCATGATGACCAGTTCCGTTAAACAGGGCAGGGAGAGGCGAAGGTTGGACCCAAACCAACGTGGAGTCCTTACGAAGTTGATGTATCGTCGAACAAGTGATTCCTTACATCCGGGGTCTGTCCGGCTATCTAGGTCAGTGTCCGTGATTTGTTTCTATTGGATCGACCCGAGCATGCCGTCCGCAGACGTGGGGGGGCATACAATCGTACAAATTCATCCACCAATCATGATTTTCTTACGGCACAAACACACAAAAGAAAGAAAACAAAGGGTTACTATGTAACCCAAAAACAAAAAGGCATGTATTGTACGCAAAGCGTGCATAGGGTTACATAGTAATCGAGCAAACGTTTTTGTAGTATTATCTCTTAAGAGAGACTGGTTAATCATCCGCAAGTTGGACCACATAATGGAAGGATTTCCATGAGACTGTAGTATAATGATGAATACTCCTTAGTTTGCACGTTAAAAAAAAATTATGCCCTTGTTTCACTTTCACGTAAACTTGAAAACATATTATCAATGGACAATTATGTGAAGGAATCAACCAAATTTTTGAAAAAGAACCTTAAAATCAATTCATGCTTCTCTTTTAATGAATCTGGAAAAAAAAGAAAAAGATAGAATAAATGAATATGAATTAGTATGCTAGGTTGACACGTTTTTATAGAAAACACAACGCAAGATGATCTTTGCCGAATGTCAACAAAAGTTTAATGTTCCAAATCTTTTGAAAAAGATCAGCACATTCATCAACCGATCTCGAATTATTTCCCTTGTTTTATGACAAGGGAAGATTCCTTTGTGTCGTTCCTGTAATTTGACCCTATGTGAGCCCGGGTTCACGAGGCTCACTAGCTGGCCATGACGACTTGTTCCGTGAAATCGGTAAGGTCGCGGCTGAGGAGGAGTGACAAAGGGAGAAAACAACATTAAACTCTACAAAAAAAGCCCCCGTCCGCATCTATGACCAATCATGATATTTTTCTGTAGGAGAAACCGATTGTAAAAGGGTTACTATGTAACCCAATAAAAAGGGCTGGGCCGAAGTCCGCCCCTCAAGCGGCGGAGGGCCACGTGCAAACAACCAAGGCCAAGGCCATGGCCGGTGGAGCCATGAGCGAGCAAGCGACAAGCTCAACTCGACTTGACAAGGGAAAAAAATGAGTAGAGGCCAGGCAACGGTCGGATGCGACGAAGGCCCTAATCGGGCAGCCAAACCAAGGTCCACCCACCCAAGAATTTCCAGGTCAATTCTAGCAGGGACAACTACTACGGCCAAGAAATGCTATTCCAGTTGAGGAGAACTCCATAGAAGTCCAAGAGGGTCGTTCCAGGAGTGGAAAACAACCAAGAATGGATGTAGGAGCATGATGGTTGCCTCAGCCATGGCAAAATCAAGCTTCAGCAGCTGATAGTGGCTGAAGCAACTGACTTAAGTAGTAGAGTGGAGTTGTCAAAGCAGGTGGCTAGAGAGACAGGGGGAGCACAAGGTTGCAGCATCACAAAACTACGACTGGCAGTGGGCTTTTATAGTCGCTAGCTAGGGATGGCTGTAGGAGGTTGGCGGTCCAAGCAAGCGGGCCCAACGGCGGTCCCGCCTCAAGCGCCTCGTCAATGGAAGCTTCTGGAGCCTTCCACAGCACAGCCATGCCTGTGCATGAGTGACACGATGCCTTGGGCTATTGGAGGTTGCTTCTGCATGAAGCAACTTCGGTGGTGAGTGGGCATGTGAACCCAGCCTCACCCAAAATAATGTTTCTGATCCACTCAACTTTCTCCGATCAGACGACGACCCCGAAAAAACCCAAGAAAGCTCACATTCAATGTTTCCAAACCAATACTTGACCGATTTGAGCCCCATTTTTCTCTAAAAACTCCCAACAGCCGGAGATCACCTAAGAGCAACTCGAAAGTCTCTTTTGACAACAGACATTTTTTTCCGAGCAGCTCAAACCTCCACCTATCACTCATTTCTCCACTAAAAAATATGCGACAGTCTCCGCAATCATGAGCACACCTATCGAGGGGGAGTGTGAAAGTGAACGATAACTACGTTGAATGACGGCTTTGACATAATGTAGTTGGATCGAAAATCAGAGGTATGTATGCAAAGTTACGGATTTCAATCCGTAAATACTCGGGTGTTGCTCGGCCGGGAATTTCTTATGTGTAGGCCAAATTCAATTTTGGCATTCAGGTCCAAGGGGGGGATGGAGCCTGAATCTTTGATGTGCTACATGCACAGCAGGGTTGTGCATGCCTCCTGGCTTAGCTTGGTCAGCTGTTGCGTAGTGCAAGCAAGCACTGCTGGGTCCTTGGCCCAGACCAGTCAAGGTGGGGCTACAACTGATTAGATTGATGGGAACGCTTGCATCAGCACATGCAAGCAGGGCTTTGGAGTAGAGACCACTCTACATTAGGTGGTGCACTAGACTCACCATTGCATCAACTACCGCATGCATGGCTCTGCAGCTACATCAGCTACTACATGCACGACTAAGTAGTTGCATGCGGAGCTTAGAGTGGGAACCGCTTTACGTCAACGGCAACATGCACGACTCAGCACTTGGGACCACTGCTGAGTTACTAGAATTAAGGAAGCTTCCTTGAGGAAGTTGCGTGCCTTGGACCGGGAAGATTCCTTGAGCAGGAAGCTACGATCTTGAAGCAAGACGTTTTCTCTAAGCACAGGATAGCTGGTCAACTTGCTAGGATCCCGGTTTATAAGCAGACTAGACTCGGTCAGTCCAGTAACTCGAGTAGTAACTCCAGCAAAAACTGAAACTCCATTTAGCAACTTTGCAATTGCACCAGTAGTCCTCCTTTGCCAGATAACGCCTCTGACCAAGACTGTGCAGACGCTCTCTCACTTGAAGACCTACGTCAGCCTGGCAGCTTTTTACCAGCTTGGGTTGGTGGACGCCCCTGATTACCTGAAGGCCTGACTACCTAGAAGAGGTGGCTGGAATACGCCCAAGACTAGAGAGCGGCCTTGTTACAACTACCTCTTTCGACGTTGCTCATCTCCGAGCCAAGAGTTGTGTCTAGGCGTTGAGATCAGAGTTAGTGTTTTGCGTCAGCTCTTCCTATGCAACGTTGATTGAGTCTGGAAAGACTCTATTGGAGTTCCACTCTGTCAACCTAGTAAGCCTGGCAACACTCTATGAGCTTGAGTAGGAGGGTTAGAAGACCTCTGACAACCCAGTTAGTCTAGCAGTGGCTACTAGTGTGGAGAGGATGTTGCCCTGACAGCCTGGAGGCCATTTCACCTGAAAGTGCGGTGATCGTGTTGAGACCCTTGCAACGACAGTCTTGACGGCCTAGCAAGGTGTTGCGTCCTCGGATGGGGCAAGTTGTGTCAGAGCATTGATCTGAGTTGTGTTTTACCGCTGTTTCCTTGTACCATACTTGTACTCAATAGCCCTTTTCAATTACAAGTTTCAATCCAAGTCTTCGGTTTCTACACTTTGGAGGACAAGGTTTGCTTGCTAGGCATAGAGATCTTGGACAGCAGCAAGACCCCCTTGCTGAATCAGAGCACGCGGTGACTTTGTCACTGCATGCTCCAAAACCCCAACACATGTGGAGAGAGGGGAAGCGGAATTCATTGCAACAAAAGGGGCAAACACATGAGCCTTGACTCTTGACAAGATCACAACCATTCTGAAGGAATTTGCAATTCTTCTCGAGGAGTTTGAAGGGGTCTTTCCTAATGATCTGCCCAAAGAGTTACCTCCTAAACAAATTGTAGATCACCACATAGACTTGAATCGAGGTTGTAGACGAAAGGTGAAGGGGACCTATCTCATGAAGGACCACGAGTTGACCGAACATAAAAAACAACTAGATGAGATGCTGAGTTAGGGGATCATGAGACCATCAACTTCACCCTACGCAAAAAAATTCGCGTCACATCAGGCCACCAAGAGAACTCCAGATCCTCCCTCTTCTAACGAAGCCATGGGGTTGATATCATCATGGACTTCTTGACAAGAGTTTTTGCCACTTAGAAGGAATATGATGCTATCCTCATGGTGGTAGACATATTCTAAACAATGTGATTCCTTATCCTAACAACCACCATCATTGGGAATAGAACAAGGTGACTGTTTGTAAGCCAAATCGTGCGGCCAGAAGATGTGCCACGTACCATCATCAACCATAGGTACAGCCACTTCACTAGCTATTCATGGCGTGGATTAATGACGTGTCATGAAAATCCAATCCAAATATTGATGGCTTTCCACCCTCAAATTGATGGGCAAACCAAGCAGACCAATTAAACGCTCGATGAATTTCTTCTCACTTAATGCAAATCGGACGGAAGAATTACCAACCACCGAACTCGCATAGAACTACACAACTTCCATTGCAACGGGTAAAACTCTGTTCCAAGTGGTGTACGGTAAAAGTCTTGCCAAACCAGCACGGCTTCAAAGCCTCTGTAATATTCCTCAGGTGGACATCCGGGAATGAGATATCTTGTGAAATTTGGAGGAAATATGACAAACCTTCTCGGAGGCACGAGTAGCTATGACTAGAGCAGTGGAAGAACATCACAACATTGACGTGTTTGGCATTCATGATTGTGTCTTTCTTTGCTTGGAAAACATTGATTTTCTAGGTAGGAAATTCATGAATCTCAAATGTTGATGGTTGGGACAGTTTGAGATCGAGCGGATACAAATCATTGTCCCTTCTCGACCTGGCCTGCCTGACAACATGAAAATCTAGTTGTCTTCCACATGAGCAAGCTCAAGCATTGCTGGGATCCCAACGTTAACTTCCACGGTAGAGACATTATACACCTGCCTCCTATTCAAGTGGACATGAATACGTAGTACGTGATCAAAGACATCCTCGTACATTGTTATCGTGGAGAATGACCAAACATTTGGTCAAATGGCATGGCTACGACGCTAGGCGGAAGAGCAAAGAGCCTTTCCATAGCCCTCACAACGGGTGGTTGCTACTGTCGTCATTTACATATGGCTGCACATGTGCTGGGACATCGTGACTAAATGGGGAGGAAGTTTTAGGTATGTGACGTACATGTGATCCTAGACTATGCAAGTTGGAATTTTTGTCTGTTCATTTGCGACCCATGCATCACACATTGATGTCATGATTTAAAAATCGATAGGTGGAGAGCTATTTTGCCACCTGCCTTGACTTTTTGTATTCCATTCTCAAAGGTTTTGAAAAATTCAACCAACTCCTAGAATTTTTGACAGACTTATCGTGAAGTATATCCACGTTTTTTATTATTTGGTTTGTTCGTGGACATAACTTTCAGAATTCCCTGCCTCAAATGCTCAAAACCCCTTGAGTTCTTGGTCGATTTTTGGCATGTGGCCATGCATGGCACCACATCGCACATGCGGCTCGACTCAAGTGACCAAAACCTGACATAAGAATCTTTGTGAGTCTTGCCATTTTACATTTGCAGTCAACTTGGTGGATGCTTATCACTAAAGTTCACTTATTGCTTGATGGACATAATTCTTTTGTCCAAACTATTTAAATCATCTCCCGCTCTACACCTTATCCTGGTGAACCACCCACATTCTGCTTGTAAAAATACGACCGACCAATGTCTCGTTCAAACGATGAAATGCAAAATACGATTGAAAAGCAATGGAACACGAGACGTAGAGTGGGGTGCTAGGGTTCAAACTTGCGCATTCTTCATGCCATCGATGAACTTCAGTGCTGAGGACAAAAGTGATGGAAGAGGAACCAAAAGGGGATAAATACATGATGTTCGAAAAAATGAACTTTAAGGGGGAAGGGATTTCCCTTAATCTTCAACCATGCAAAAAGCACGTCCACTTTAGAAAGAAACCAAAGAAAGTCATGCAGAAACAAAAGATGATTGACTTTGTCTTTGGGAGTGGTCGTTTAGTATTTCGATTCAAAGTTCTATGCTCATGGATTGCTAAACAACACATTTGATTGCGAGTGAATTAGCTTTAGCTGACAGCATTGACTCGTAGGCGATGCGGGTGCTTGTGTGCTTGCCATCATTGCAACATCTCGCCGACCCTATTGTGCAAGGTGTTTGCGTTTGCGAGAATCAACTCCCTCTGGGTTAAGGCCTAACTTTCAAATTAGGAAAGTGGCAACTAGGGTTTTTAGGTAATCGATAAACTACATGCGTTGCTCCTACCATTATACAAAGAAGTTTGGGCCCTTTGTGCTTCCGGTAAAACTTCCAAGGACTGACGAGGGCCATGCTCACACGCAAAGGTTGCACGTTTCCCTTCAATATGCCACACAGGGATGAGCGCCACATACTTGGACACATGGTGCACGTGCCCATTTGAGTTTGAGAGTTCGACACTATAAGGAAACAATATTCCCGTCTGAAATTTTAGTGGAACTGCTAGAGTGCTAGAAAGATTGCCACATTGTGTGGGCTTAAGGTAAAATGTTTGGGCAGCTTTTGCGCTAACTTCTGCCTTTTGTTTTAACCGTTAAGTTATCAATAGCTACTGCATACTTCAAGAAGTTCATTTCAGAACCGGGCCTAGGACGTGAATGAACGGCAAGTGGCACAACTTTGATGGCCGTAATGACATCCAAATAGCTACGCTCAACGACATATCCACATAAACCTACGATTTAGCCTAGTAAGTGAGATTAAAGGCTTGATCCCGACCAAGGGATTTTGCTAAAACGTCTAAACTTCATCTGTTCTGGTTGTACCTTCATGAATGTTTTTTATGTTATTTCAAAGTTCATTTTATGAGGAAACAGAAAACGGACATGCACATGAGCCAACAATGAAAGACAAAATGAGTCTTCTTTTCAAATCATCGGGATCTTTAAGCAAAAACAACATGTCATGATATCATCATTTTTAAAATATATTTTCATGTTCTCTCCAAGTGTGTTTTTTTCCAGGCAATTGATATTTGAGATGAGTTATGTACAAATTGACACTCATTTTATGTACGTGCACGTTCCAACCTCAATGCATTTCCAATTCAAGACATAGAATGTAAAGTGTTTATGTGAAAACCTTACCA
>SZWC01017905.1:1343-30743 GCA_023375785.1 Penium margaritaceum | reverse complement strand
ATTCTACACCAGGTCGACATCGGCCACCTCGACATGTCCGAGGCAGATTACGCCGACCTGCAGGAGCGTGTAGTGATGCTGCAGCGGGAGATGATGGCAGCGCGTGAGCGATTCTCAGAGGATGGCAGCATCAGCACTATCGGCACGACCCCTTCGCCAGCAGCATCTGGCACACCTATGCTTGGGGAGTATCTTGTACGCGCTCCGAGTATGACGTCCGTTGGAGACACTGTCAGAGGAGAGGTGAGCATGCCTTCAGCTTCCGCCATCCTCGCTCCTGTCGACCCCATCATCGCTCCTCCTTCTTCTGCTGCCGTCACGCACCTTCATCCACCCGACTCACCTGCCCCATCTTCATCTTCATCCGCGAGTGGTGATCCGGTTCGTCGCTCCAGCTCTCCTCCTCCGGCGGTACACCCCTGTGCCTCAGGGTGCTCTATCCGGCCTCCGAGGCCAGCTCCGCCACTTCATCCACGCATGCGTGCTGCTCGCCCATTCCCGTTCCTCCGGCGTACACAGATGCATCGCGGCAGTGCGGAGGCAGGAGAGACTGTGAGTTGGGACCCTTGGCAGTCACGCGAGGACTGGTATACCCCAGGTGATGNTTCGTCTTTGAGGGAGGGATTTCGACTCGCACGTGACAGGGGGAGCTATCTCTGCATGTTGGACACAGCACATGACTCATCGCCCAGGATCTGTTCAGCTACGACGTCAGCATCTCTATCGAGGACATCGCTGTCAGGTTCATCTGCCCAGGGGGAGTGTTGTGTGGACCTCGACCTGACGCGGCGTCATGGGAGATGCATGGGGAGGTCCATGCTCTGTTGTGAGCATCTACAGCATCCCGCATGTGGCTCATGCTGCGTGCCTACACAGCTGCATGTACATGGCAGCACCCTGTTGGTCGAGACCCGGACACTTGGTGCATCGCACCAGTGTCACGAGGAGACCATGTGATCGTGTGTCTTAGTGTGTCGCTATGCTGTGTGTGGCATGTGCATGCGAGCTGTTGGTCGAGACCCGGACACGTGGTGCATTGAACCCGTTTTACGAGGAGATCCTCCCTTCATCCTGTGTTTGGATGATGATACTATTGAGTTTGATTGCTCGTAGTGGTCGAGACCCGGACCCTGGTACCGCCAGTGTCACGAGGAGACCATCTTGTCCTGTGACATGTGTATGATGTGCATTACACTGGTTTGTGTGCGTGTGCATCACTCCTCTCATGGTCGAGACCCAGACACTTGGTGGGCTGTGCCAGTGTCCAGGGAGACCCTAGATGGATAGCAGACGAGTGTGTGTGTGTGTGTGTGTTTGTGCGGGTTGCCTCATGCATGTTATGGCCTGCCATGCATTGCTGTTCCATGCCTTCGCTCATTCGTTCTGGCGTGGACGGCTATGTCAGCCAGGGGGAGTGTTGGTTTGTGTGGCTTCCACCCGTCACGACCGACACTGCTAGTTTACCGATATACCCACATCGGGGTATATGGCAGAGGAGGGCGTGACGACACGACGGGCCTCCGGACTGCACCGAGACTTCTCCAGCACCTACGACAGCGCCGGCGAGACGCGGTCGATGCGTTCCGGCAGCCATGTGGGCTTGTCAGGAGGTAGGAGAGTTTTCTCGGTGGGTTCAGACCCGCGCACCCGGTTGACTGTACCGGTGCGCCGAGGAGACCCGATGGCTATTGTGGGGCTTCCGATGTTCGGAAAGCCGTCTGTGATGNCCGACACTGCTAGTTTACCGATATACCCACATTCGGGGTATATGGCATAGGAGAGCGTGACGACACGACGGGCCTCCGGACTGCACCGAGACTTCTCCAGCACCTACGACAGCGCCGGCGAGACGCGGTCGATGCGTTCCGGCAGCCATGTGGGCTTGTCAGGAGGTAGGAGAGTTTTCTCGGTGGGTTCAGACCCGCGCACCCGGTTGACTGTACCGGTGCGCCGAGGAGACCCGATGGCTATTGTGGGGCTTCCGATGTTCGGAAAGCCGTCTGTGATGACTGGACGCTGATTCTGAGATTTTCTGGCACTGTTCCTATTTTCTCGGTGGTCGAGACCCGGGTACTCGGAGAGCTGTTCCGGTGCCTCGAGGAGACCACCGTTATTGTTATCATGGTGTACGCAGTGTGTTCTCCCTGCTGACCCGTTTCGGCTCAGCGGGGGTGACGGGGCCCGGTACGGCTAGCTGCCGGCGCCCCTACTTAAGCCCGCTAGGGGCTCATTTGTATTCTCCTCCTTGTTCTTTATATTCAGCGTTCCAGACTTAGCCAAATTCTTGCCGTTTTGCATCGCACTCACACACAGAGCTCATGTTCGTTTTTGCATGGGCCTGCATGCCCTAAATTATTTCTAATTGTCAATACTAGAGAATCGTGAAAGTGCTTAGTTCCAAGCTACAGAGCTGCTCATTGCGATTCCAACGCAACAAACGGCGCAAGGAACGGGTGAGAGACGGGGGAGTTAAACCCAAGTGACTGTGCACTCACGAAAAAGCTCAAGTCAGACCAAAAAAAAAAGTGCAACGTGACGGGTGACGAGGCCAAGAGCGAGCGAGCAGCGAGCTCGCCATCACTTGAGGCCCTATTCAGCTGTAGAACTCGAAACCATCCCCCCACGAGTTAGCCGACAGGCCACCGGACAGCACGACAAGTAGAAACTGGTTTTGGGTATGAACCCGGGTACTACAAAAGTCTCAAGTCCTCAAGCAAAAAACAAGTGCTGCTCCACAATGAGCAGACAATTAACAGTGAGCCTGTGTGACTCGTCGGCAAGAAGACTGGTCTCGTTGAGGCGCTGCACCGATGTGAATGGCGCGCCTCCGGTGGTAGCCGCGTTCGCCTGGCAATTGCCACAGTCACATCAGCTTCCCCAGTCCTGAACACATGTCCTCGCATCAGGGACCTGCACGAGCATGGACAAGAGCCGAGGGGTCGCGGTAGTCTGTGGACATACACAACAACACGCCCCCATGACCAGAGGGCGAACCAGTCCATGCGCATATAGGCACTGACAACGCCACGACAGCGACGCACCCCAAACAATGCACAACGCAGGCAACAGCAGCACAGCTGGTCCATGAGAGATCAGGTAACTCAGGGATAGGGAGGAGTCCAACAGAACGCACGGCTGCATGAAACTTCAAATGACCCAATGCCTTTGTCAGAAAGTCAGTGCATTGTACATCTGTGCCGACCCAGACGACCCGGACCTCTCCACGATCTACGAGGTCACGTACAAAATGGTGCTCAACATTGATATGCTTCGTGCGTGCATGAAACACACCTGAGTTTTTGGTGATGGATTGTGCGCTCGCGTTGTCACACCGAAGTACAACAAGAGGAACAAACGGACGTAGCTCACGCAGCAAGCATACCAGCCACACGCTCTCAGCAGCGCCAATACCGAGGGCGACATACTCAGCCTCAGCCGTGCTGCGTGCAATACAACCCTGTTTGCCACTACGCCAAGAGACAGCAGTGCCACCGACGAGAAAAATGTAGCCGGTACGACTCTTGCCATCCGGGCTCCATGCCTAATCACTGTCAGTGTATCCGCCGAGGACCACCGAGACCTGCTCTCTGTAGCATAGACCGACACGGGCGGTGAACATGACGTATTGTACGCATCGGACCGCAGCCTCTAGCGTCCGCTTGCGTGGAGCCTGTGAGTATTGTGCCAGCAGGTTGACCGTGAAGGCAATGTCGGGCCGTGTTGTTGTGGCCAAGTACATGAGCGAGCCTATGACTTGGAGGTACAAGGTCACGTCAACCAGCTCCCCCAGCTCTGCTGGGTCGTCAACCTTGAGGGTGGCCTACCCGTCAGGAGTGATTGGGGTGGAAGCGGTGCAAAATTCAGCGAGAAGGTCTGCAAAGCGCTCCCCCACGGCAAGTGCATACCGTGCCAGATGAACTAGGAGCGTCCGACGCGCACGGTCCCGCTCGATCTCTATGCCCAAAAAGACTGAGGCCTCGCCAAAGTCCTTCATCTCGTAGGCTGCATGCAGCACAGCCTTGGCAGCCTTGAGAGCACCTAGGTCTGGCGACGCAATCAGGAGATCGTCGACATATACTAGGATGGCAGTCAAGGGCACAGGGACTTGTGAGACGAAGAGGGAAGGATCCGCCTCGCTTTGGACGTATCCCGCTCGCTGGAGTACGCCTGTGATCTCCTGGTTCCAGCATTGAGGTGACTGCTTCAGGCCATACAGGGCCTTCCGTAATCGCTAGACCTTGCCTGGAGCCTTCTCATCTACAAAGCCTGGCGGCTGGACCATGTACATCTCTTCCTCAAGCGCCCCGTGGAGAAAGGCTTTGTTGACGTCCATCTGGTGGAGCTCCGAGTCGTGCTGTGCCACCTGGCTCAACAAGGTCAAGGCGGTGGTCATGTGGCCAACCGGGGCAAAGGTGTCCGTGTAGTCAACACCTTCGACCTGCGAGAATCCTTTGGCGGTCAAGCGGGCCTTGTAGCGATCCACCGAGCCATCGGGCTTCAGTTTCTTGCGTAGGACCCATTTGCCTGTACGGCCTTGCGACCTGGCGGCAGGTCCACAAGCTCGTACACAGCATGCTGGTCGATGGCCTCGAGTTCAACCTGGCATGCAGTGCACCAGAGCTCAGCATCTGGTCCGTCAAGAGCCTTGTGGAGAGTGGCAGGGTCCGGAGGCACACCTGTTGTGTGGCGTGTAACGAGTGCACATGTAGTCGATGGAGGTCCGACCGTGACTGTGGACTCGGCTGCGCCACGTGCCAGCTCACGCTCGTGTGCGAGGAGAGCAGCGCCAATAGCGCAAGCCGGGTGGATCTCAACAAGCCCGTGGGTGCTCAAACTGAGAGCCCGTGTGCCCAGGTCACCGCTTCGCACCCTGCGAGTTGGGCGCGGGCGAAGGCGTCCCCTAGGGGCACGTGAGAAAGGCTCGGACAGCTCGGATGTAGAAGGAGGACCAGAAGGTAGTGCCGGTGGCGACGCAGGAGGAGGAGACGGAGGAACAGAGTGCTCGCTCACAGAGGCAAGTGGCGCGGAGGAGGGGGACGGAGCTACAGGTGATGTAAGCAGCGGACGCCTCAGATGCAGGTGCAGGGGACGGGGAGCCAGAGGGTGCAAACTGTGGTACTAGAGACAAGTCGACAGGGGGTGTAAGCCCAGGGGTTGGCGACGTAGACGGGTCAGCCTCGGGAGCAGACGTCGCTGGTATGGAGGGCTGCGGAGTGGACAGGGACGATGCGGGAAGGATAGGTGATGGCAGGGTCTGCACGATAGGATGTGTCGGTGTAGGAGTGGAAGGACTGGCGGAGACAACCGGCCCAGTAAGCTCCTCCACATGACGAGACTTGGCACATCCCGGAGAGTGGGCAAACCGCAACGCGTGGATGCGCGATAGATCACGGTACGTGAGGTGCTCAAAGAAGAGCGCATCACGGGACTCCACGATGCGACGACGATCTGGATCCCTAAATTACCAGGCCTTGGACCTTGGGGCGACCCCGACGAAGTCGCATAGGCGGTCGCGTGGGGCGAGTTTGGTCCCTTGCTGCTCAGGTGTGAACCAGACGCAGGCAAGGGAGCCCCAGACTCGAGCAAGCCGAAGGTCAGCACCATGACCAAACCAGAGCTCATAGGGGGTGTGGTTGCTGGGAAGGGGACCGTGGGGGATGCGGTTCCAGACCCAGGTCATGTACGCCATGCATTCAAAAGCGAAGGACTTAGGGAGCCCACTTTCCACGCACATGGAGCGAACCGCATCCTCCATGGTGCGCTTCCAGTGCTCAGAGACGTCGTTCTGTTGAGGGGTGGCGGGGGCGGACAGATTGTGGAATACACCTAGCTTGGCAAAGTACCGCGCCATGTCGCCCAGAAACTCATCGCCGCGGTTAGAGCGGAACGTGTGTAGGGAGTGGCAGGACTGGCGCTCAGCCATGACAAGCCAGAGGCGAACCGCAACAGTGGCATCGCTCTTTTGCCGAAGGCTGTAGACCCACCGCATGCGGGTGAATTCATCAGTGATGGTCAGGACATAACGCCCCCTATCTTCCTGGAACTCCACAGTGAAGGGCCCCAGGAGGTCAGAGTGGACTAGCTCAAGGGGGCGAAGCACCCTTAAGTCGACCGATGCATCTTCCCTTGGGCACATGGGAGGCAATCAGTCTTGGACGGCGTCTCGAAAGACGCTGCATCAAGACCGGACGCAGGTTTGTCACAGACGAGGCGATCGACAGCGTCAAGATGGACGTGGCAAAGGCGTCTATGCAGGAGACGTTGGTGTTCATGAGAGAGAGTGCCAGTGACAAAAACACGGGCATAGGGAGAAGGAAGGTGGTGTGTGACAGATACTGAATAGCCATCAACATGATGCAAGTCATCATTGACAGTGCCACGGAGGACGGCCTCCTGCGTGGCTGCGACGAAGATGGTGGCATCCTCACCTGTGTGCGAGACGCCGAGGCCCATCCGAGTGCATGCACGGACAGACAGCAAGCTGAGTTCGAGGTCAGGCACATAGAGAACGTCCGAAATGTACAGCGGTCCGGACGGGCCGTGGAACTAGACAACTCCAACACCCTGGACCGGAACCTCATGACTAGCGGCGGTGCGCACAGACCGAATAGCACCAACAGGACCAAGCACGACAAAGGCACTACGAAGACAAGTCATGTGGTGGGTGGCACCGGAGTCAATGACCCATGTGGCATCTGAAACACGCTCTATAGTCGTGACTGAGCACTGTGCGACGGAGCACGGAACAGACGCAGTACACTCAGCTGGCAGGGGCTATATACGGAGAGCAGAGTGGACATGCGACTCATGCAACCACAACAGGTCGTCTGGACCGTGACAAACATCCACAGACAGTTGTGTCCCTCCACACTCATCACCATGCAACTCAGTCCTCACAGCACAAGTGGTAGGATCCCCCGGCTCATTCATCACACTCGCACCTCCCTGAGGTGAGCGTAGTGCCAGGAGCTGGTGAAGCTCCGCGATGACACGGTCACGTTGGTCCGGTGGTGCCGTGGTCGAGGAGGGTGTGGCCGGGTGAGACGTGGCCACCGCAGGAGTTGGCGTCGGCGCTGGCTTGACTGTGGCGGCAGTCGCGACAGAGCGGGTGGTCGAGGTGGAGGACTGACGCATGCGTGCCTCATAGGCCTGCTGCAGACCGCGTGCGATCTTCCCCCAGTCAAGAGGGAGATCGGTACACTCGGTGTAGCGGTGATCACCCCCACAATTGTAACAAAGGTACTGGCGTGCGCTGCTGCTACGGGTGGCAGTCTCGTCCTTCCCCCCTTTGCTGCTCCCTTTCCCCTTCCCCCGTCGCTTTCCTTGAGTTACTGCTGCTGTTGTCGAGGAGGACTGCCCGGAGGTTGAGGAGGGAGAAGGAGCCGACACATGTGGAGTGGCGGTGACTTTTGCCGCAAGGGCGGCGTGACTACGGTGGGCGTGTGCAGCCTCGTAGGCGCTCGTCGTCTGGACGAAGTGCTGCTACACCCAGGGAAGGAGGGTCATCTTCCGGGCCATGCACTCGAGGCGGCGCGGGCGGAAAGTGGCGAAGATGCCGACATAGCGCTCCACGACCCCGATCATGATGGTCGTGAGGGCGCCATACTGTCCAGGGCCCTGGGTCCCCAGGCGGCTGTAAAGCCGCATCGCACGGCGCCAATAGTCGGCGGGCGCCTCGTCATCCCCTTGACGTAGCGAGTTGAATTCAGCAAGGCGCTGAGCTCGTGTCCGTGCGTCTCTGCCTCAAATAGGAGAAGAGCAAGGTCCCAAGCGCCACGTGGGTCGGCGCCTGCGCCCGTCACAGGATCGCCAAGGAAGCCACGGAAGTTCAAAATGGTGTCGCGTGGAACTGCTTTGACAAGACCATAGGCCGCACGCGCCGCGGTCTGCACCTGCTATACGTCAGCCATCTGGTGTGGGCTGATGTAGTAAAGCCACACACCCTCGCTCGCTGCCCACAACTCAAACAGCACATGCCAGGTGTCGAAGTTGTCACCCCGGCGATAGACGGGGGGATCAGACTCAAACGCCTTTGGAGGACGAGCAGTGGACAGTGCGACGACTGGAAGGCGACTTTGCGAGTCAGAGCTGCCTGACTCGTCCGAGGTGGACAAATCCGCCTCCTCAACCGTCACAAGGTACCGAGAGGAACGCCTGTGACGGACACGGTGAAGAGACCGACGATGTCGTGGTCTAGGGCTCGCGCTGTCTGCATCGAGGCAGAGTGCGTGTAGCTGACGCTCCAGTGCCGCAATCTGCCAGAGTCGTTCTGCACTGGCGATGGTTTGAGTGTCGCTGCCCCTCGCGTTTGTGCTAGCGCTGGAGGTGTGGTCGTTGCTTGTCGTGTCCTCATCAGACGTCGCGTCGGCTGCTGCTGCCGCCTCTTCCACTGTTGTCGCTAGTGTTGCGGCAATGGTTGCATCGGCGCCGGCGTCTATGGGATGCTTTCCCATGCGCAAGGCACGGGCAGCGCACTCTGGGTCTAGTTCGCGTGGGCGTTACTGCTCCTGCTGTTGCTGCTGCTGGCGTTGCTGGGCCTGAGTGCGAACGAGTGTCAGAAGCTCATCAAGCTGGGCTGCCTGCTTCGCCTATTGAGCTTGTAGATCACGAACACTTATCGCCATGCTGTTTGGGCTGGGAGTCTCGGTCACGTCCCAACGCTCAACATTGTTGGCGACCGCAGTGGATGCATCGCCAGAGGTGCTGGCCTCAGCGCCTGGAGTCGCGACTAGCTTCTTGGGCATCGTTGCTGCTGCTAGCGCAAGTGGCTGGGAGTAGTCGCAAGCCACCTACTCTGTCGGAAAAGATTCCGGCAGAGTTTTCCCTGCCCCAGTGGGCGTGCAAAAACGGTCGGGGCCTCTTTCAACCCAGGAAACGCCGGTAGAACCCCCACCATTTGCCAAAGAAATTTTTGGCAGCGTTTGCCTCGCCCCAGTGGGCATGGGAAACGTGGGGGGTCGCCTGGAGGTCTTGTGGGTACCTATACAACCCCCACCCAGCCCAGGAAAAGAGGGGAGCCCAACCCAGAGGGAGGAGGGGGGAAGACCAAGGTGGGTGGTGGCAGCTGAACGCCACCCCTGCTGTTGTTGCTGCTGCTTGTGAGGTCTAGGCTACCGTCGACTTCGGGTTGCAGCTACTCGGAATAATGCTGCCGCCCACACAGCTGCAACCCCCCTTTTTTTTATTTGGAGAATGCTGCCTGGCTCGACCCTCGAAGCGACGAGGGACGAGGTCGCCGATCGGTGTGCTCGCCGATCGGTGCGCTCGCCGATCAGTGAGCTCACCGATTGGTCAGCTCGCTGATCGGTGAGCTCGCCGATCGGTGAGCACGCCCGACGGCGAGCTTGTGCCGTCGGGCACTGAGCATTGCACGCTGTGCAGCTGCTCCTGTTGCTGTGTGCGCGTGCAGCTGCTGCCGCAGCCTGCTGCTGATGCTGCCGCCTTCGCCGCTACGGTTGTGGCTGTTGCTACGGCCGTTGCTGCGGCTACTGCTATTGCGTTTGCTGCAACGGCTGCTGTTGCCACGGCTGCCAATGCAGCAGCTGTCGCTGCCATGGCTGCTGCTGCCGAGGCTGCCAATGCAGCTGTTGCCGCTGACGTTGCTGCTGCCAAGGCCGTCACCACGGCTGCTAAGGCCGGAGCCGCTGCCACCGCTGCTGCTGCTTCTGCCGCTGCTGCTTCTGTCGTTGTTGCTGCTTCCGCGGCTGCCGCCGATGGGTGCGAAGCCTCCCACTGCTCAGCGCAGTGGACTGGAGGTGGGTCCTCCCAGGCCCTGGGACTTGCTGCTAGGGCTATGGACACTACTGCCATTGCTGCTGCTACGCACACACTGCGCAGTGCTGCGAGACGTGGTCTCATGGCTCTAATACTAGTAGAGAATCGTGAAAATTCCAAGCTACAGAGCTGCTCATTGCCATTCCAACGCAACAAACAGCGCAAGTCATTGTGCACTCACGAAAAAGATCAAGTCAGAAAAAAAAATGTGCAACGTGACGGGTGATGAGGCCAAGAGCGAGCGAGCAGCATTCTCGCCATCACTTGAGGCCCTAGTCAGCTATAGAACTCGAAACCATCCCCCCACGAGTTAGCCGACAGGCCACCGGACAGCACGACAAGTAGAAACTGGTTTTGGGTATGAACCCGTTTACTACAAAAGTCTCAAGTCCTCAAGCAAAAAACCAGGGCTGCTCCACAATGAGCAGAAAATTAACAGTGAGCCTGTGTGACTCGTCGGCAAGAAGACTGGTCTCGCTGAGGCGTTGCACCGATGTGAATGGCGCGCCTCCGGTGGTAGCCGCGTTTGCCTAGTAGTTGCCAGAGTCACGTGAGCTTCCCCAGTCTTGAACACATGTCCTCGCATCAGGGACCTGCACGAGCATGGACAAGAGCCGAGGGGTCACCGTAGTCTGTGGACATACACAACAACATGGCGGTCAATACTTGCACTCATTGTGGAAGGTGGCAGCGTAGAACCTTATTTTATCCTCATTGCATGTCCCCATATCAAGTTTTTGTGGTTTGACATAGAAACGGGTGGGTTTGAACATAAAACAAGGCTGGGTGTAGTTGTTAGCGAGAAAACCATTCATGTCGTCGGAATGTAGTCCGTCGCAAGCTAGATGCGTTACAGCTGCCTGTTTTATCACGTAGCTCGTCCCTCACTGTGGTCTAGAATGCGAGATTTTGTTAGAGGTGAGCGAGACCGAGACGAAATCGAGACAGTCAAAACACAAATCGGTACGAGACCGAGATTTTCTCGTTCTTTAAACCAGAGACGAGTCATATCGTACCGGAATAGAAAAGAACGAGCTCGGGATCGAGAAATTTTGTCTCGATCTCGATTAACAGTCCTATGTGTGTGTGCCATGAAGAGTGAGACAAGAGAGCATAGAGATGTGAGTGGCCAACAAAATTCAACACTCCCCTATGACCCATAGGTAAACAACCCACGCACAAGGGAGCAAGGCACAAAGTTGAATATGACAGACAGACAGAGACAGGCAAACATCATGCACCTCAGCCTGGGTCATGGGGACAGATGAGACTAACAGCATGGACAACACTCTTGAAAGCACTTTGGCTGAGGGCCTTGGTGAGGAAGTCAGCTCTTTGAGACAGTGTGTCCATCCAAGCAATTCGGACAATGCCAGCAGCAATGCACTTGCGAACAAAGTGATGCTCCACATTGATATGCTTGGTATAAGAGTGATGCATGTCACTGTTTTCTGTAATGGCCTTTGTATTTTGACTGTCAAAGCGCATGGTGATGCAATGGATGGGTGCACGCAGTTGTTGGAGCATAAGAAAAAGCCAGATAGCCTCATACGTGCCTGCGGCAAGAGCCACATAGTCAGCCTTAGCGGTGCTGCGGGTAAGATATCCTTGTTTGCCACTCTTCTACAAAACTGTCATCTCACCAATCATGAAGATGTATCCCGTTCTACTGCATGAATCAGGGTCATGCGTCCAGTCATTGTGAGTGAAGCCGTCAACAAGAACTGAGGATTGCACACAAAAATACAACCCGATGCGAATCGTGATACATGCTCCTAACCATTAGCACTCCAACAATACATCTCAGAATCTGTGCTCTCTATGTCCCTCCCCTCCTCTCCGCTCGTCAATCCTTTTGGACGACACTCCACAAAGCATGCCTATACTTCAAACCACACATCCTTATTGGGGATTTCAAGTGTATAACACACCCTCTAGACCGCAGCCCAGCCCGTATCTCCCCGGACAAAGAGAACCTATAGATCCTACTCGACTCTTTAAGCATGAGGGACACCTTTTGATCTAAATACCCCCGAGTACGAGAATACACATATTATTCGCACGCCTACAAAAGCCACACCCGGTTAGACCGAGTCTACCATTGCATCTCTCTCCAAGCAGATGTCACAACAATCTTACACATACAAATTCCAAGTTCCATTTCAGACCACTATGCAGCCAACCTAGTACATTTGACTTTCTATACCCACCTCCCCACCAAAGGCAAGGGTTACTGGTGCCTTAACACCTCCCTCCTCAAACGACCGTGGGCTGAGACAAAAATCCCTACCCTACTATCAGACTCTTGGACCCACTCCAAACCTATAATCGTCCAAGCCCTTAAAGCATCCAGTCAACGAGAATACAGACAAACACTGAAAACCATAGCCCATATGCAACAACAGCTCGCAACAGTGCGTAGGACCCACGCAATATCCCCCTCCACAACAGCTGAAACGTTTGTGCGTATAATCCACAAACATGAATCGTTGGGACACCCTCCTCAATAGCTATCTCAATACACGCACTACCTTCTTACATCAAATATGAAACATCAACCGGCACGCTCAAGCAACACGTCCCTCCCACACCCTCACCTCCCGCATAACAGCAATAAAAGTGCAAACTACCATTATGGAGCTAAGAAATGTTCTAGGGCAAAAAGTTACCACCCAAGGCAAGATTGAGGCAATAGCCTGCTCCTACTTTCAAGGAATATACAAACCTCCTAGACAAGTCGACACATACCTCAAAATCCTCCTCCCAGATTGACGCAAAACACTACCTCGTCACATAGCACAGGCCCTCGCCGCCCCAATTACCGAGCTTCAGATCGCAGAAAGCATCCTTAGTCAGCCCCGCCATAAAGCCCAGGTCCAGAAAGCCTCCCAGGGGAGCTATGCCGAACCTTATGCGGCAACAACCTCTATTTCACAACGTCTCTTCTTCGCTACTACCACCAAGTCCTTAACAACCCTTCGAAACATCGTCACTTCGTAGAAGCTTACACCACCCTAATCCACAAAAAAGGAGACAAAGACCAAACATCACATTACAGACCAATATCCCTGTTAACTCTGGAATACAAGATCTTAGCCAGTACTTGTAATCCGTCTTAACAAGGCACTACCGTAGATTATCCACCAAGACCAGACACGCTTCTTCAAAGGCCGAAGAATTCAGCACTCACTCTCTCAAATTCATGACGTCCAACATTCGGCCATCGAGTGTAGTTACTAGGAAATTGCTTGGTTAACCCATGTGGGGTGGGGCGGGTGAGCTCAGCGACCAGTGTAGCGTAAGACACACCATGGATGCGGTAACTTGCATTAGAATGGTGCACTCAACCAAGAAAATTAATGTGAGGGCATAGAGCGAAGTCAGTACCAGTGAACACACACCCACCACTAGCATCAAGCTCGGGTGAGCGAGTGCCGCCACCCGGGGGTCAAGTCCGACCAGTTGGAGTAACCAAGGGTGGTTGCTCACCGATGCACGGCCAAGACCGGCACGGTGGCCCCCTAAGGATCAGCACACGGGAAATATACAGCTCCTCCAACACATGCAAGGCAAGAGAACATGATGCAGAGCACGACATTGAGAATGTACGAGCCCTAGAATCTACCGCATCACATAATCATAGAGTCATGCAACGGCCATGCGTGTGCCACAGGGCACTCCAGAGACAAGCAGCAGTAGCAGCTTGAGGGCGTCAATGGCTCCAGTCAGAGCGAACACGCCTGACGCTTCTCCAGGTAGGGCCATTGTCACTTAATCTGTACATGTGTGTGCACAGTGTGGGAGGCAAGAGGGCATAGATTTGTGAGTAGCCAGCGAACTTCAACATCGAGAACAAACAACAATTGTACTTCCTTGCGGAAGACTTTGAAAAAGCATATGACACTTTAAGCACACCGTATCTAATGCACTCCATGTTACACCTTGGTATTCCACTAGAATTCCTGAAGTGGGTCCAAATCCTACATAAGAACACCACCACACGACTGCTCATCAGTGGAAAGCTCTCATCCCCTATTACCCTCCACTCCGGAGTTCATCAAGGGTGTCCCTTAGCACCCCTCCTTTTCATCCGTGCCATGGAGCCCATCTCAGTACATATCAAATGGTACCTACAAGGTGTCCCATCCCTGTCCTTCGACTATCGACGGTTTGTGGGATACGCACACGACACAACCCTACTCATTCGCTCAGTCCAAGAACTCAATCGAACCCGACAGCTATTCAGAATGATCGCCAACCACAAAGGCTTCAAAGTAAGCCCCATAAAAACTGCCATCCTCCCCATTGGCCAGCACACCCACATCCCAACCCTACCACCCTTCCCTATCACACACGGCCCAGTCTGCATTCTAGGCATCCCATTCCATTCCACTCCTATGACCGGGACAACTTGGGATCCGACCGTGAGCAAGATCAAAGCACCCATCCCCCTATGGAACAATTTTAGGAGCCCGCTCCAAACGAAAGTGGTCGCGATGAATTCCTACCTCAACCCAAAGTTCTTGTACTACTCGTCTACCCTACCCCCCACGCAGGAACAACTCAACTCGATATCCAATGCCCTCACGCAAATCCTGTCCTCCAACAAAGCCCCTGTAGACCCCTAAAGATTTATCCATCTTTACACCCACAAAAATATCATCTGCCCATGCACAGGACATGGACTAGCGGCTAAATGGCCATCTCGCCTCATCTAAGCACAAAGCGTGAAATGGATCTACGAGTACTTGAAGCCTCCCCGAGACAAATGGAAACAAACAGTTTTAGACACCCAAAGCCTACCCAAAAAAGGTACTAAAAAAAGGTACACTTCTTCCTCTCACACCCAAAAATACTCAACATCCGCAACCTCCAGCTGAGCTCACGATGGAGACAAAACTTCTCTTGATTCCTAGACACCAACCGCATAGTCCTCCCCCCAAACATCACGTCGTAGGACATCTCCCTCGAATACATAGCCTATAATAGACACCTACTCCCACCAAACTCTCAACCCTTCGGAACCACCCCTCAAGAACGCTTCCTCCTTATCTCTGAGATATAGGTGAGACACCTCTTTAACCCTCTATTCTCTCCCAGACACTCAGAAAAACACCCATCCTTAGCCAAGCTCTAGTGCTCGAGGAAATCCGACAACACCTCCCCCTCTCTTGGATATCTATAATGACAAATCCATCACTTCTTACGGACAACTCTACCCCAAAATCACACATGCGCCCTTCACGTGCAGCGCACAAGATGGAAGAGAACATCTCATAATCACAATCACATGGAAATTCCACTGCTGGTGGAAACACCCGAGATTATATAAACTGTAAGTTGTTTCGGGGGCCGGGATCAATCCCTGGTCTTGTTTTGGTGTCTCGGAGACCCTCCCGCTCCCCCCAGTTACAACCATGGGACAAAAAAAAAGAACAAGAGGTAGGTGTTGCACGCAAAGCGTGCATAGGGCTACATAGTAACCGAGTAGAAGTATTCGTATTAATATGCCTTAAGAGAGACCGGATAATTGCCCGCAGTCTGGACCACATAATGGAAGGAGTGCCATGAGTGTAACAAACAGATGGGAAGCTTGGCCCACTGGGCCAAAACCGCAGTAGTTGAGGGTCTCCGACCCTCAACTCATCCCATCCGTTGCCCACAGGCCAGGACCCACGTTCGAGCCACGTGGCACACCTCGCGCTACATTCCTCCCACACAGGAATGGACCCGCCCCCGGTGTCCACAATGGGTGTCGAACCCCGGCGCTCTGATACCAAATGTTAAAAACGGATGGGAAGCTTGGCCCACTGGTCCAAAACCGCGGTAGTTGAGGGTCTCCAACCCTCAACTCATCCCATCCGTTGCCTACATGCCAGGACCCACGTTCGAGCCACGTGGCACACCTCGCGCTACAATGAGATTGTAGTATAATGAGACATCGTCCTTAGTTTGTGGTTTACAAAACTACCGGGAATACCAAAAAGTAGCCCTCACCTCATTTCATTGAAACATACTAACAAAGAGTTCTAATGCAACAAGGGAAAAAACCTGTTGTACTGTCCACTCTAAATACGGAAGTTCCACCTGTTTTTTTCCTTTCTTTGTGTGCCAAGAATGAAATCACATTCACCTCGACCTCAAAACATATTTCTCATGGATAATCATGTGAAGGAATAAACCAAAAAATTGAGCGAGAACCCTAAAAATAGTTTCTTACACCTTTTCAAATAATATGGCAAAAACAGATAGAAATAGGATAAAGGAATACAAATTTGTATGCTAGTTTGACACATTTCTTACGGAAAACACAAACACAAGATGATCTTTGTCCACTTAAAATGAAAATTGAATGTTCCTAGTCTTATGAAAAATATTATAGCCCTTGTTTATGACAATGGCAGATTTCCCTCGCTTCATTTCCCTTGTTGTATGACAATGGCAGATTTCCTTGTGTTGTTCCTGTTATTTGACCCTGTTTGAGCCCGGGTTGACGAGGCTCACTAGCTGGCCATGACGACCAGTTCCGTGAAACCAGAAAGGCCGCGACTGAGGAGGAGCGACAAAGGGAGAAAACAACATTAAATTATGCAAAAAAAGGCCCCCGTCAGCATCTGTGACCAATCACGATTTTTTTTTTCTGCAAGAAAAGCTGATTGTAAAAGGGTTACGATGTAACCCACAACAACAGGCAGGTGTTGCATGCAAAGCGTGCATAGGGTTACATAGTAACCGAGCACAAGTATTCATATTAGTATCTCTTAAGAGGCTAAATAATTGCCCGCAATCTGGACCACATAATGGAAGGTTTGCCACGAGACATAACCTCGTCCGTGGAAGCCAAAAATGGTTGTTAATGGACTGCCAAAATGTCACCAACTTAAATTACTTCAAGTTGTGCTAGATTTATTCCAGCTTGTGTTGATGTAAAATTGTAAAAAACACAACAAAAAATTGAACGAATGCGCTTGACGATACAATATTATGTATAACATTTCACCAACATATTGAAGAAGAACCTAAAAAGGCATTTCTTCTCGTTTTTTTATGAATGTGGTCTTATCTGATTATTTTTTATTTTTATGAAATTAATTCGTTCTTGTATTGTGAACATGCTAGTTTTTCACGTCTATGATGAACTTTACAAAAAATGATCACCTTTGACAAATTTGGATGAATTTTGAATTTTTCATTATGTTATGAAAAATAAGATGAATTAATTATAGGAATAATGTAACTTATTTGCTTTCTTCTTTGACGGTGGTTCAATTTCTTTTCTTTAAATTGCATTCTGACCTAGTTTGAAGCCGGGTTCACGAGTCTAAAGAGTTTACCATGACGACCAGTTCCGTGAAACAGGACAGGGCGAGGTTACGAGGAGCGACCCAACGTACAATCCTTACCCTTGGCGTCGGACTGGTCATTCCGTACTATCCATGGTCTGTCCGGACATCTAAGTCGTTGTCCATGATTTTTTTCGTCTTGGGCGACCTTCACTGCGCGTCCATGGACGTGGGGGGGCATACAGTCCAACAAATTCTTGCACCCTGATTGGTGGATAGGTCAGAAAAATGACCGATCCAGCAATCACGATTTCTTGCAGCATCTTTTTGCCACGAACCGATTGTAATAGGTTACTATGTAACCTAGGGAAAATGCCCTTCGTTTTCCACATGTCACCTACCATTCGGAAGGAAATCGACGGTGCATGTCCAAGGCTGGTCGCTCTCTGGCAGCTGCCAACTAGGCGGCAGTCGTGCATGTGAAGTATCGCTGGCACGTCATTGTAATCATTAGGGGCGCGACGTCATCAATGCGGCAAAAACAATTGCAGCTGACACTTGCATCCGCCAGCTCGGATGGGCCACATGTTTGTGGACGGACGTGATGGAGGAGTTTGTCGCCATTAGAGTTGTCGGTCGCCTGCGCTGCCCTCGAGTTTCCTCGGGACAATGGCTGACGACAAAGTCACTGGATACCTCGTTCAAGTGTAAAACCAGAGTGAGATGGAGGGGAAAAAGTTAGCAGCAAGTCAGAAAATCCGAGTTCAAAACATTAAATAATCAAGACTCTGCATAGGGATATTCAATTACCCCCCGTGGACAATCATTTGTCCCACTAAAAAGATCCGTGTTCCCCTTTGAATACAGGGTTCCATGCGTAAATAATCTATCTACTTTAATGCCATCAATCACCAGTTCATCCTAACCTATTTAGGATGAATTGGAAAAACGATTGATTCCTCTTTTGTTCTCATGCGAGTCAATGTTCTGTTGGGAATACATTCACGTTTGAGCCTATCAGTTGTGTGACCCATCAGAAGCTCAAACCTCATGACAGTTTGAAATAAAAAACCCGAACACAACGACTAGATGGTCATTTTGACTCCCCGGCGATTCAGCCGTTCACATTATCTAAATTTCAGTTTTTTTGTTTACGATTTACGTGTGGTGCTCAAACTAATACATTGACCGTGAAGTTCCCATTTAGTTTTATTTTTATATGGTTTTGGTTGTAGAAAAAATTGCCCCTCGAAAGCTCACCGTTTGGGGGGGCTAACGAGGTGAGGCTTTTACATCTAGTCGGAGCTTGGCGCCGACACAATTTACCAGCAAAGCAATCTATGGTCATTGCGGACCATCACATTTATATTTGGTAGCTTTTTTAAGTAGGCGCTAGCCATACCCCGATGTCCACATTGATGCCTTACTAGTCAGATCGACTAGTCAGGTCATCACCTTTGACAAGTTCACCCATTTATATTCATCTTTTTAAACACATTTACTAGAGAAAGGGTAATACATAGATTCAATAAGGGACATGTGATCCTAAGTGTAAAACCATAAATTACACAATGATTTTACACTTCCATAATTCAAAATTAATATGATGAAAGAGTATTACAAATTCTTTGGGTCGATAAAAACGTCTCAACACCTCCTTCTTGGTACATTTGACCACTTTTCAATGAAATTATACTATTTATGTTAAAACGGTTTTCAATCATTTAACCCTATCTATAGATATTTCAATCATGCTAGATCAAACTTTCTCGCCTGAAACCTACACTGGACTATTTATACACCATTAAAATACATGTTTTTAGATTCTGATGCATCAAAAGCAAAGGAAAGAAATGGCCTTTACAGGCAGAGAATCATCACCATCATCATCATTTTAATAATAATAGAAAACATATGTTTACACCAGAAGGCTAAAATTCAGTAAGAAATGATGAACATCACGGTTTGAACTTTATAAATTTACAACTTATTAGCATAAATAATAAAATGTACGTTTTTATGATAGATATTCGAGAAAACTAGCATTATATTATTGATGATAGGGAATAATGAATCAAGATACAAAACATTCAAGCATCCAAAAAATATTTATAATATTCTACAAAACATTATTTTTGGAAAATACTTTTTGGAGCGAGCGATAAATGTGTAAAGCGACAGCTTTGACATGGCGTAGCCGGATCGAAAATCGGGGGTGTAATCGCAAAGTTACAGATTATTATCCACAACTACTTGGGTGAAGGTCGACCCGGAATTTCTGATGTACATGCCAGATTTAATTCTGGCATCCAGGTCCACGGTGGGAAAGGAACATGGATTTATGTGCTACATGCATAACAGGGTTGTGCATGCCTGCTGGCTCAGCTTGGTCAGCAACTCCGCAATGCAAGAAAGCACTATTGGGTACTTGACCGAGACGAGTTAGGGTGGGGCTACACATGACGAGACTACTTAGATTGTTTACATCAGCACATGCAAGTAGAGCTCTCGAACTGGGACCACTCTACAGCAGGTGGTGCATGCATGACTCAACATTGCATCAACTGCCACATGAACGAATCCAGACTGTATGAGTTAGTACATACACAACTCAATAGCGGAATGCAAAGCCAAGAGTGGGGACCGCCCCACGTGAGCGACAACATGCACAAATCAGCAACTGGGACCACTGCCAAGTTGCCAACCTTCATGAAGCATCCTTTAAGAGGAATTTGTGTGCCTTGGAATTGTAAGATTCCTTATGGAGGAAGCTACGACCTTGTAACAGATGTTTTCTTTGGGCATAAAGCAATTGCCAAACTTATCTAGATAAAAAAACAGACTGTACTTAGTTATTCTAATAACTCCTACAAAAACTCCAATAATAATTCCAACAACTCAGCAAGCAACTCTACTAGGAAGACCAATCGTCCATCTCTACTAGACAACGCCTCAGCCGAAGACTATACAATGGCTCTTATCTCAAGACTAGGGTCTTCAGATAAGACCCCAGTCTTATCTCAAGCCTAGTAAGCCTGACATTAGTCCACCAGCTTGGGTAGGAGGACACCCTTGAATACCTAAAGGCCTGACTACCTCACTTTGGTAACTAGAATACTTCGAAAACTCAAGGTGCCTAGCTTGAGCTGTCTTGCTTCACGTTGGGCCATGAGTTGTGTCTAGGCGTGAGAGCCCAGAGTTAGTGTCTAACCTCAGCTACGATATATAGAGTTGATTCTACATGGATAGTCATACTGTGTTAGAATCTCCCTCTATCGACCAAGTGTGTTTGGCAGTGCTGTCTCATCCTGGTTAGGAGGGTCTAGAAGCTGTGTGTCTTGCTGGAGTTCCCTTGTGTTGACCCAATAAGCCTGGCAACACTTTGCTAACTTGGCTAAGAGGGTCTAAAGACATCTGACGACTGAATACGTCTAGTAGTGGCTACAACTGTGGAGAGGAGGCTGCCAACATGGAGGCCATTTCACTTAAAAGTACGGTGACCGTGTTGAGACCTTTGCAATTTCAGTCTTCACAGACTAGCAAGGTGTTGCACCCTTGGATGCAGAATGTTCCGTCTGAGCATTGAGCTGAGCTGTGTTTTGTCGTTGTTTCCCTATACCATACTTGTACTTGATTGTCTTTTTCAATTACAAGCTTCAATCCAAGTCTTATACTTCCATATTTTAGAGTATAGGGGTTGCTTACTAGGGGGAGAGATCATAAATAATAGCACAACCCCCTTGCTACATTGGAGCACGCGTTGACTTTGTCACTATAGGCTCCTAAAACCGCAACATGGTATTAGAGTACAAGGACGTTTGGACATGCTCAAAATGTCATTAGAGTAGCAGACTCGTGTCGCAAGCAAGAAGCACCGGTTATAACTCAAGCTTCAAAGGATGACATCATCTTTCATCTCTCACCAGTAGCAGAGTGAGCGCGTGACGTGGTGACCCTGCACACATGAAGATATAGAGGACGCTTTGAGTGACCTCAACATGGAGAGCCCACATATGGACTCTAAGAAATTGAATGAAATTCCAACGCCAAGCTTGTGCATGGACCAAGGATGTAGTCCAAGGACAAAGTAGGCACTAGTTGAAGAGGCGAAGCGCATAAGAGAGAAGGCTCTTCAGACATGGGCACGACACGATAATGTGCGTGCAAATGGAGTCTTACGACAATAGTTGATAAATTATTGTCTTGCGCTCTTGCCTTTCAAAGAGGACTGCGTAAGGTCCGAATTTCACCGTCCATGGCTTCTGCAACAGTTGTCCTAGACTAAGAAGTAGGTGCATCTTCATCATCAACCTTAACTGGCATATCTACCATCATCATGAACTATTACAGTCACGCAAGCAGATGTGGTACCATTCATGCCACAAGATCTCATGCCAATGCCAATGGTAATGATACAATCTACAACGCTAGGTGAGATACAGCTTTGCATGGTTCAACCATAACACGTAGTCAATGAGGTGCAATCCATGGCACTAGCACCACCACTACTTGATTCAGGTCAGCATGAGACAACTCGGGAGAAAGATTTCTTGCATGAAAGCACACAACAATAGCAGATAGGCAACCAACGACACGTTTGCCAACAGGAGTGACATACACGTGAGCTACTAACTACCCACTCTGCTCAACTTGAAGGTCAAGTGACACATATCCTGCAACATAATGAGGCCTTGCTGCTAAATAAGGCTTCATCAACGTCACATAAGCCATCTATAAGAATGCCACAAATTTGTTCTCCTCTAGAAATGCTAGAGCCTATTTGTCCTCAATAAACAAAGTCAGCTTCATCTGCTGAAGGAGGAAGCGTAAAAACTCTTGTGGTATCCTTTGAAACATCCACAACGCACCATTGCACTAATCAAAGCAGAGAGCGGTGCCACCTGGCTTTCATGTTCCACAAGCAACAGTTAACGACAAGTTGTGGTACTTCATGAAGATCCACGGAATGATGTCGCGAGGGTAAACATCACTTTAGGATTCCCTGGAAGGGAAGCCATCGGCAACAACCCTGATTACCCGAGAACCAAGGCAAGCGGCCATGTTGTAGGATATCATTGGGGGTGAAGTGGTGACCGAGGAACGTGACTACTATCAGCAGCCGAAAAACGACAAGCAACAGTCACAAAGACAGTGCCTACATGAGAGAAAAGTGTCAACACTAATGGTCAACAGTTGGACGCCTTGCAAAACGTCCACAAGCTGATCAACAAAGTGGACAACGGCTCCGTATCCTAGAATTTGTATGCTATATCCAATAGAAGTTAACCTAGAAGATGAATGCTGATGGTATAGTAGAGCAGCTAAGTTGGACGTGCCTTTAGTAACAAACAAAGGTTCACATGAGCCTCAAAGCAAGTGACTAGCTGACTCTTCATCAACTTGTACAAAGCCTATGCAACGGAAGCATAAACTACTGATGGAGGAGGAGGCCATGCAGAAGCCAGCCTATGATGTGTAAGAGCAACAATGATGTAAAGAATACTTGTGTATGGAGCACTGAGTACGGGGGAGCTCAAATAATAACCTCACGAGCTGTTGTTGTATCGACATAACCTTTATTCAATAAGAAGCAGGATGGTGGCAACTCTTGGGCAACCCACCAGTATGGGCAGTGACAAGCACACCAAGGTAAAGACGCTGTCAGCAGTCGGATAAATGCCTCTCATAATTGCAAGACTCGTTCCATGATGTGATGCGGACAAGAGCGGATGCAGAAGAGGCAAAGCAAGAGGGAATCTTAGAACAAAAAATAGGGATCATGAGTCCAACGCAACAGTTTGTTATAATGCGGACATCGATTGGAAGAGGAGCTATGACATTGCGAGCAACACATTCTGCGTATAGCAACTCACTTTGCTAGAGGAACTGCAAAGAAGATTTCGGAGTGAGGGAAAGTAGAGTGAATGTGTTTTCTCAAGCCTTGAAGCAGCCCGTAATGTAACAAGTTGAGACTTAGAAAAAATCCTACTAGAGCGGCAAGTGGAAGCAATAAGCCCACCAAGTTTCAGGTGGCATGCACATATGGAGAAATAAAGCTCCATCTCAAAATCCACACAGGGCGACAAGTGGATGTAGTAAGCCCACCCGAGGTCAGGTGGTGTGTACAAACAGAGCAATTATGCTTCGTGGGAAAATCCTACCGGGGCGGCAAGAGGAGGTAGTAAGCCCACTAGGTCATGTGGAATGCATAAAGGGAGGAGTTATACTCCAAGTAAACATCTTACGAATGATGTAGGTGATGGCAGAAGGGTAAGAAAAAACAGGCACGATACAAACCTCTTAAGCACATGAGGACCACGTCCTCAAGTTTCCACCCAAATGTAATTTGTGGTGAAGCAGGTTTGCTCCTCATGACCGCAAATTTCACTCCATGAACAACGTGCTCTGTAGCAACTGATCTCAAAATAAGAGCTAAAGCAGTGGTGCAACAATCAGAGGATCTTTTGAAGCAAAGGTGAGGATTCCGAGGTCCAGGAACGGCCTTCGAACAACTCTTCGTGATCATCAGCTACGTGGCTAAGCTTGTCTATCATGAGGAGTGGAGCTGTAATAGAAAGCATTTTACACTTTTTTGGATGGTGGAAGCAACAACCACGAAAACACTTGTAACAATAGAAGTAGCAGATCAGTGGCAAAAAATAACGAGAGACGTCACGTGACTACTTCATGTTGCCTCGTGGATGAAAAAAGACTTCCAGAATTCAGATTTTTGTTTCGACAACAACGAGAACTTAGTCTGGTTTTCTTCCTCAAGAGGACAAGCTTACTTCTTGCCATTGTGGATCCTCATTCCTTAGCGATAGGTGAAATTGTTAAGTAGTGGTAGGAGTTGGAGAAGTAACAACTGGCAACAACAAGCAACTACTTTCATCCTCATCAAATAAACTCTTATCGCAAGTGGAGCTCACCATTTGGTTTCTAGCTATGGCATGAAAACTACAAGCTAGGAACAACAGTAGAAAATAGGGGTACATTTGAAGCAGAAAGTGGCTGCTGAGTTATAGTTGGGAAATTGAGCCTCAACTGGCCGAGAAGTGGAGCGCGAGTTGCACGAATAGCCCGTCCGAAAAGAAAAAGAAAAAACGTTGAAAGCTCCCTGTTGCGAGAGAAATAGTGGCTGAAGAGTTGGGGAGCGTTGAGCGAGGGGGAAGGGGAGTGACGTTTATGTTGGATGTCACATTAGTTTGCCGCAATTGCAAGTTCGCCCAGAGGCCTATCGCGAGGGCAAACATAGGCATAGAAAGGCCCTGCCACAAGAGCAGGCTGGCACGAAGCTCCTACGACGACGACAGGGAGGGTGGCTGGCGACCAACAAGTGAGGCTTTGTGGGAGGCCTTTGCTCGAGAGAACCAGTCGAGAAAAAAAAGACGGTTGGTCCACAGTCCACCCTAAGCGACGGATGTTGGCTGAGGGCCATGCAAATGAAGCGATGTCCAAGGCCATGGACATGGAGCGAGCGGAGCGATCGAGCAACTAGCGCCACTCAACATAGTCAACAGACTATGAGAGAGGAAAAAATGGGGGAGAAGGGGTTGCGTTTGTGGTGTACAGAAGGCAAGGTACCCATGAAGGGTAGTTCAAATACTCGCCACAAAAGGTGGGGTAACGAGTTTTTTGGCCGTAATAATTGAGAAGCATTGACCAAAAATGTGAATCACTACCAGCAAAGCGGTTGCGACGGCGATGACAACACCTTGAGTTTGTAGCCGCTAGATGTGTCCAAAAGAGTCAGGAGTTGACCAAGAATGGATTTGGGACATGCTAAGAGCCTTAGCCACTGCAAATTTCGGTTACAACAGCTGGGAATGGCTGAAGCAAGCAACGGAAGCAACACTGTGGAGTCGTCAAAGCTAGTGGCTTAATAACAGTGGGAGTAGAAGGCTACATGATTAGAAAAGAATGACTAGTGGCGATTATAATCGCTGGATAGGGTTGGCCTTAGCAGGTTGGCGGCTCAAGCAGGTGGTCCCAAGCAACGGTCCCGCCCCGCAAGCACCGCGTCTTTAGAATCTTCTAGAGTCTTCCACAAAATACCCAAGAATGTGACAGTTTTCGTATTCATTAGGGTACCTATCGAGGGGGAGTGTTGGAGTGAGTGATAACTACACTGAGTGAGAGATTCAACACGGCGTAATTGGATCTACAATCGGAGGTTTGTGTGTAAAGTTACGGCTTTGTAGCCATATATACTTGGATGCTGCTCGGCCGGGAATTTTTAATGTACAAGTCTAATTTTAAATATGGCATAATGTTCCATGAGGGGAAAGGAGCCTACATTTGTGTGCTACATGCTCAACAGGGCTGTGCATGTTTGCAGGCCCAGCTTGTTCAACAGTTATGCAATGCAAGCAATTTTGCAAGGTACTTCACCCACATCAGCTATAGTGGGGCTACACCTGACGAGACTGTTAAGACCGATTGCATCAGCACATGCAAGTAAAGGGTTAGAGTAGGGACCACTTTGGATCAAGTGTTGCATGCACGACTAAGAATTACATCAGCTACCACATGTATGACTTAGCAGCTGCATGAGTTACTACATGCACGACTTAGCAATTGCATGCGGAGCCAAGAGTGGGGACCGCCCTGTGTCAGCGACAACATGCCCAACTCAACAACTTAGACCACTACAAAGTTGTCAGCCTTCAGAAAGATTCCTTAAGGAGAAAGTTGCGTGCCTTGGACACGGAAGATTCCTTGAGGAGGAAGCTATGACCTTCCATCAGGGAGTTTCCTTTAGGGATAGAGGAGCTAGTCAAATTGCTAGGATGATAGTATAAAATCAGTCTGGACTCAGTCCGTCCGGTAACTCTAACAAAAAATCCCACAACTCCAAAAACTCAGAAAAAAACTCCAATAGTAAGACGAGTTGTTCATTTCTACAGGACAATGCCTCAGACAAAGACTTTATAGTCGCTCTCATCTCAAGACCCAAGTAAGCCTGGTAGTAGATTGCTAGCCTGGGTAGGAGGACGCCCCTGACTTCCTTAAGGCCTGACTACCTCGCTTTGGTGGCTTGACTACTTGCAAGACCCATGCTACCTAACTTGAGCTGTCTTACTTGATGTTCCCCATTTGTGGGCAGGCAGTTGTGTCAAGGCGTGGGAGCCCAGAGCTAGTGTCTTACTTTAGCTCTGCTTCAGAAAGATGATTTTATCTTCATCGTCGAACTGTGTTGGAGTCTCCTTCTGTTGACCTACTTTTTTTAGCAGTGCTCTGTCAGCCTGATTAAGAGGGTTTTGAAACTGTGTGTCTGGTTGGAGTTCCCCTCTATCGACCTAGTTAGCCTGACACTTTGCAAGCTTGGTGTGAAGACCTTTGCAACGTCAGCCTTGACAGCCTAGCAAGGTGTTGCGCCCTTGGATGGGGCAGGTTGTGCCAGAGCATGAAGCTGAACTGTGTTTCGCCGTTGTTTCCTTGTACCATACTTGTACTTGATAGTCTTTTTCAATTACAATTTTCAATCTAAGTCTTTCACTTTTACACATTAGAGTATAGGGTTTGCTTGTTGAGCACAATGATCTTGGATAGCAGCAAGACCCCCTTGGTATACCAAAAGTGCAACAATATTCACATAATTCCATCTACATGTGTTTCTTACACTGATGATAAGAAACAATTACAAGGAATAATTATATTAAGAGTTATTTTCAATCAATCTAAAATTACTCACATGAATGTTACAAGTTTTTGCAAATGAGGATAATTAGTTAGGTGATTGACTTTTTTCTTTTTATAAAAATATTTATTCATGAGACTTGCTTTAATTTGGGATATATTCATAAAAATAAATATGGTTTGATTATAAAATGGTGTAATTTTAATTGATTTTTCTCCATTGAGATGCATATGGATTCATAAAACCCAATATAGTTTCAGATGGATACTTATTCATAAAACATTAAAAGTTTTAAATAAATATTTATATATGAAATTTATAATTTTTAATGAATATGAACATTATTTATTTTATGAAAATTGTTCATTTTTATTTAGTTATAGTTTCGAATTCAAGGAATTTATTTTTTATGTTTTTTTTTATTTTTTTTGTTGAGGTAGATAATACTCATTTAAAAAATATAGTTTTCATGAAATATTTTCTTTAAAGTTTTATGATAAATTGATTATTTTATGGTTTTTATGGTAAAAATAGAAATGCATTTTATGTTATTACTAAGCTTGGAAATGTTTCTAATGATTTCTATTTAAATACTTGCTTTGAAAAGAAAAGGACAATTGGATGAACTGACATGGAAAATAAGAGCTTTGAAATCAATCTCTTCATAGTTTTGTGGAGATAACAATGAGGGTCTCTATGTTTGTGACCCTAGAACTACCCCTCCCTGGTAAAATTGGAAATAGAATATATTTGAAAGAATTGGGGACCGGTGTATAATTTGTTTCAGACTCCTTCGAGACAGGTCCATTTTTTAGGCGTGTATCATTGAAAATGGTTGGAGAACTTCACATCCATAATTTATTGAATTCAACCAGTCCCGAAATGAAAGCATGCATGTAGCTCGTTGTGTGTCAGTAGCAAGGCCTCAATGCGACAACGTCACTGGCTCATTAGTATGGGCAACAGAAGAGAACCATGGACCCGATTACTCAAGTTTGGATATTCGAACTTGAGCAAGGAGATGGCGTGAAGAGAGAAATGGAGTTGACCATGGAAGGGTTTGAATTTAGGAGGGTGATTCACAATGAGGGGGCATCCGGAACGGCCCATAATTCAAGCCTGATTGGTTGAAATATTCCAAAAATTTATAACCTTCCAGAAAATATTCTATTTCTTTGGTTATGCTTGGTGCTGAACCTGTAGAGGCCGCGGATAGTATCTTTTGCTCGTGTACGTATCTGGTTTTTGCTCGGACGAATGTGTCAGTCGATGCGAAACCCCAACTTCCTGAGCTTCAGCGCCCCCACACGCCCCTCCTCGCGCTTCGAAGCAGCCACAATCCACGTCTGCGCGACTGGGCAGTTGAGCCACGTCGCGACCGACGAACCGCCAGCGAAGTCCTAATGCGCGTCAGGGTACCGCGACGTGTCCTCTAACTATGGCGACTTAAGACGCGTCATCAATCGAAATGGGCTCACGGGCAGGTCCTCGGAGACGTGGATTGGAACTTTTGCTAGAGAAATCCAACTCCGCAAACCCGGCGAGCAATAGAATAAAATACAATGAGGGTTGAAATTGAGGAACTGACGGTTTGCAATAGAGTTCTCGCCGCAAAGAATACTCTCTACGAACAGAAGAAAAGAACCTTGCGCTGCCGTTCAACGGTCAGAAAGCAACACAATGAGCCGCGCCAGACCGCTTTACAACTGAGATCCAGAATAGCATTTCAAAAAACGACAGGACAAGCAATTTAGCGAATCACAGATCTAAATCTGAAGCAAAATGATAAAAAATAAGAAAAAAGTACATTTGAATAAAATCTATTGGTAAATATGTTATTATAAAGTGAAAATATTCAATGCATAACAACGTATATCATGATTTTGGATCATCATGCATAGTTCGAATAGATTAGATTTTCCTTTAACATAGACACAAGGATGGAATTCATGAAATCATTTTCAACTCGAAGAATATAAATATATTCTACCAAAGGTTGCAATGAAGATTACATTAAAAATTCCAAATAATAGCAAATGAATACATAATAAACGAATATGTTCTTGGATTTTTCCAATTTGATTGCTCTCTCATTTTATTCAATGATAAAAATATGAAATATTACAACATGATTTCTTCATCTATCCTCACTAGGTACTAAAAGATGGAAAATACGTGGATTTCATCGTTAATAAATGGGTGAATCAAGTGAAAAGGATACATTCATTTCTTAAAGAGTAATTATAATTACATTCTTATAATTAAAATCATGAAATTTATCAATAAAGAAATAATCGAAAATTTTTAAACATATTTCGAAAATATTTAAATTTTTATATCCGAAATTATGTTCTTACATAAATTTATGTCTATTTTTTATAATTCCTTCAGCCATGCATATAACTATATTTATATCTTCACCTATATTATATATATATCTTATGCTATAGATGTATACATAAACATGGATATAGGTAGAAATATAGCCATAGAAATAGATATAGATAGAGATCTAGCTATAGATATTGATATAGATGTACAGTAAAATAGAAAGTAATAGATGTATATACATATAGAAGTATATAGATATATATATCGATATAGATATATATATATAAAGATATAGATATAGATATAGATATAGATATAGATATAGATATAGATATGGATATAGATATAGATATAGATATAGATATATATATA
>SZWC01017904.1:21436-32533 GCA_023375785.1 Penium margaritaceum | reverse complement strand
TGTGTTTCTGACCAGAGTGTTTCTGACCACTGTGTTTCTTACCATTGTGTTTCTGACCAGTGTGTTTCTGACCACTGTGTTTCTGACCACTGTGTTTCAGACCAGTGTGTTTCTGACCAGTGTGTTTCAGACCACTGTGTTTCTGACCAGTGTGTTTCTGACCACTGTGTTTCTGACCACTGTGTTTCTGACCACTGTGTTTCTGACCACTGTGTTTCTGACCATTGTGTTTCTGACCACTGTGTTTCTGACCAGTGTGTTTCTGACCACTGTGTTTCTGACCACTGTGTTTCTGACCACTGTGTTTCTGACCACTGTGTTTCTGACCATTGTGTTTCTGACCACTGTGTTTCTGACTTGTGTGTTTCTGACCAGTGTGTTTCTGACCACTGTATTTCTGACCATTGTGTTTCTGACGACTGTGTTTCAGACCAGTGTGTTTCTGACCAGTGTGTTTCTGACCACTGTTTTTCTGACAAGTGTGTTTCTGACCACTGCTTTTCTGACCACTGTGTTTCTGACCACTGTGTTTCTGACCACAGTGATTCTGACCAGTGTGTTTGTGACCACTGTGTTTCTAACCACTGTGTTTCTGACAATTGTGTTTCTGACCACTGTGTTTCTGACCACTGTGTTTCTGACCACTGTGTTTCTGACCACTGTGTTTCTGACCAGTGTGTTTCTGACCAGTGTGTTTCTGACCACTGTGTTTCTGACCACTATGTTTCTGACTACTGTGTTTCTGACCACTGTGTTTCTGACCACTATGTTTCTGACTACTGTGTTTCTGACCACTGTGTTTCTGACCACTATGTTTCTGACTACTGTGTTTCTGACCACTGTGTTTCTGACCACTATGTTTCTGACTACTGTGTTTCTGACCACTGTGTTTCTGACCACTATGTTTCTGACTACTGTGTTTCTGACCACTGTGTTTCTGACCACTATGTTTCTGACTACTGTGTTTCTGACCACTGTGTTTCTGACCACTATGTTTCTGACTACTGTGTTTCTGACCACTGTGTTTCTGACCACTATGTTTCTGACTACTGTGTTTCTGACCACTGTGTTTCTGACCACTATGTTTCTGACTACTGTGTTTCTGACCACTGTGTTTCTGACCACTATGTTTCTGACTACTGTGTTTCTGACCACTGTGTTTCTGACCACTATGTTTCTGACTACTGTGTTTCTGACCACTGTGTTTCTGACCACTATGTTTCTGACTACTGTGTTTCTGACCACTGTGTTTCTGACCACTATGTTTCTGACTACTGTGTTTCTGACCACTGTGTTTCTGACCACTATGTTTCTGACTACTGTGTTTCTGACCACTGTGTTTCTGACCACTATGTTTCTGACTACTGTGTTTCTGACCACTGTGTTTCTGACCACTATGTTTCTGACTACTGTGTTTCTGACCACTGTGTTTCTGACCACTATGTTTCTGACTACTGTGTTTCTGACCACTGTGTTTCTGACCACTATGTTTCTGACTACTGTGTTTCTGACCACTGTGTTTCTGACCACTATGTTTCTGACTACTGTGTTTCTGACCACTGTGTTTCTGACCACTATGTTTCTGACTACTGTGTTTCTGACCACTGTGTTTCTGACCACTATGTTTCTGACTACTGTGTTTCTGACCACTGTGTTTCTGACCACTATGTTTCTGACTACTGTGTTTCTGACCACTGTGTTTCTGACCACTATGTTTCTGACTACTGTGTTTCTGACCACTGTGTTTCTGACCACTATGTTTCTGACTACTGTGTTTCTGACCACTGTGTTTCTGACCACTATGTTTCTGACTACTGTGTTTCTGACCACTGTGTTTCTGACCACTATGTTTCTGACTACTGTGTTTCTGACCACTGTGTTTCTGACCACTATGTTTCTGACTACTGTGTTTCTGACCACTGTGTTTCTGACCACTATGTTTCTGACTACTGTGTTTCTGACCACTGTGTTTCTGACCACTATGTTTCTGACTACTGTGTTTCTGACCACTGTGTTTCTGACCACTATGTTTCTGACTACTGTGTTTCTGACCACTGTGTTTCTGACCACTATGTTTCTGACTACTGTGTTTCTGACCACTGTGTTTCTGACCACTATGTTTCTGACTACTGTGTTTCTGACCACTGTGTTTCTGACCACTATGTTTCTGACTACTGTGTTTCTGACCACTGTGTTTCTGACCACTATGTTTCTGACTACTGTGTTTCTGACCACTGTGTTTCTGACCACTATGTTTCTGACTACTGTGTTTCTGACCACTGTGTTTCTGACCACTATGTTTCTGACTACTGTGTTTCTGACCACTGTGTTTCTGACCACTATGTTTCTGACTACTGTGTTTCTGACCACTGTGTTTCTGACCACTATGTTTCTGACTACTGTGTTTCTGACCACTGTGTTTCTGACCACTATGTTTCTGACTACTGTGTTTCTGACCACTGTGTTTCTGACCACTATGTTTCTGACTACTGTGTTTCTGACCACTGTGTTTCTGACCACTATGTTTCTGACTACTGTGTTTCTGACCACTGTGTTTCTGACCACTATGTTTCTGACTACTGTGTTTCTGACCACTGTGTTTCTGACCACTATGTTTCTGACTACTGTGTTTCTGACCACTGTGTTTCTGACCACTATGTTTCTGACTACTGTGTTTCTGACCACTGTGTTTCTGACCACTATGTTTCTGACTACTGTGTTTCTGACCACTGTGTTTCTGACCACTATGTTTCTGACTACTGTGTTTCTGACCACTGTGTTTCTGACCACTATGTTTCTGACTACTGTGTTTCTGACCACTGTGTTTCTGACCACTATGTTTCTGACTACTGTGTTTCTGACCACTGTGTTTCTGACCACTATGTTTCTGACTACTGTGTTTCTGACCACTGTGTTTCTGACCACTATGTTTCTGACTACTGTGTTTCTGACCACTGTGTTTCTGACCACTATGTTTCTGACTACTGTGTTTCTGACCACTGTGTTTCTGACCACTATGTTTCTGACTACTGTGTTTCTGACCACTGTGTTTCTGACCACTATGTTTCTGACTACTGTGTTTCTGACCACTGTGTTTCTGACCACTGTGTTTCTGACCAGTGTGTTTCTGACCAGTGTGTTTATGACCACTGTGTTTCTGACCACTGTGTTTCTGACCACTATGTTTCTGACCACTGTGCTTCTGACCACTGTGTTTCTGACAACTGTGTTTCTGACCACGATTTTTCTGACTACTGTATTTCTGACCACTGTGTCTCTGACCACTGTGTTTCTGACTAGTGTGTTTCTGACCAATGTCTTTCTGACCAGTGTGTTTCTGACCACTGTGTTTCTGACCAGTGTGTTTCTGACCAGTGTGTTTCTGACAAGTGTGTTTCTGACCACTGTCTTTCTGACCAGTGTGTTTCTGACCATTGTGTTTCTGACCACTGTGTTTCTGACCACTGTGTTTCTGACCACTGTGTTTCTGACCACTGTGTTTCTTACCATTGTGTTTCTGACCAGTGTGTTTCTGACTGACCACTGTGTTTCTGACCACTGTGTTTCTGACCACTGTGTTTCTTACCATTGTGTTTCTGACCAGTGTGTTTCTGACTGACCACTGTGTTTCTGACCACTGTGTTTCTGACCACTGTGTTTCTTACCATTGTGTTTCTGACCAGTGTGTTTCTGACTGACCACTGTGTTTCTGACCACTGTGTTTCTGACCACTGTGTTTCTTACCATTGTGTTTCTGACCAGTGTGTTTCTGACTGACCACTGTGTTTCTGACCACTGTGTTTCTGACCACTGTGTTTCTTACCATTGTGTTTCTGACCAGTGTGTTTCTGACTGACCACTGTGTTTCTGACCACTGTGTTTCTGACCACTGTGTTTCTTACCATTGTGTTTCTGACCAGTGTGTTTCTGACTGACCACTGTGTTTCTGACCACTGTGTTTCTGACCACTGTGTTTCTTACCATTGTGTTTCTGACCAGTGTGTTTCTGACTGACCACTGTGTTTCTGACCACTGTGTTTCTGACCACTGTGTTTCTTACCATTGTGTTTCTGACCAGTGTGTTTCTGACTGACCACTGTGTTTCTGACCACTGTGTTTCTGACCACTGTGTTTCTTACCATTGTGTTTCTGACCAGTGTGTTTCTGACTGACCACTGTGTTTCTGACCACTGTGTTTCTGACCACTGTGTTTCTTACCATTGTGTTTCTGACCAGTGTGTTTCTGACTGACCACTGTGTTTCTGACCACTGTGTTTCTGACCACTGTGTTTCTTACCATTGTGTTTCTGACCAGTGTGTTTCTGACTGACCACTGTGTTTCTGACCACTGTGTTTCTGACCACTGTGTTTCTTACCATTGTGTTTCTGACCAGTGTGTTTCTGACTGACCACTGTGTTTCTGACCACTGTGTTTCTGACCACTGTGTTTCTTACCATTGTGTTTCTGACCAGTGTGTTTCTGACTGACCACTGTGTTTCTGACCACTGTGTTTCTGACCACTGTGTTTCTTACCATTGTGTTTCTGACCAGTGTGTTTCTGACTGACCACTGTGTTTCTGACCACTGTGTTTCTGACCACTGTGTTTCTGACCACTGTGTTTCTGACCACTGTGTTTCTGACCACTGTGTTTCTGACTTGTGTGTTTCTGACCAGTGTGTTTCTGACCACTGTGTTTCTGACCGCTGTGTTTCTTACCATTGTGTTTCTTACCAGTGTGTTTCTGACCACTGTGTTACTGACCACTGTGTTTCTGACGACTGTGTTTCAGACCAGTGTGTTTCTGACCAGTGTGTTTCTGACCACTGTTTTTTCGGACCAGTGTGTTTCTGACCACTGTTTTTATGACCACTGTGTTTCTGCCCACAGTGATTCTGACCAGTGTGCCTCTGACCAGTGTGTTTCTGACCAGTGTGTTTCTGACCACTGTGTTTTTGACCAGTACGTTTCTGACTAGTCTGTTTCTGACCAATGTGTTTATGACCACTGTGTTTCTGACCACTGTGTTTCTGACCACTGTGTTTCTGACCAGTATGTTTTTGACCATTGTGTTTCTGACCACTGTGTTGCTGACCAGTGTGTTTCTGACTACTGTGTTTCTGACCAGTGTGTTTCTGACCACTGTGTTTCTGACCACTGTGTTTCTGACCAGTATGTTTTTGACCATTGTGTTTCTGACCACTGTGTTGCTGACCAGTGTGTTTCTGACTACTGTGTTTCTGACCAGTGTGTTTCTGACCAGTGAGTTTCTAACCAGTGTGTTTCGGACCACTGTGTTTCTGACCATTGTGCTTCTGACCACTGTGTTTCTGACCAATGTGTTTCTGACCAGTGTGTTCCTGTCCATTGTGTCTCTTTCCACTATGTTTCTAACCACTGTGTGTTCTGTCTAATGTGTTTCTGACCAGTGTGTTTCTGACCAGTGTGTTTCTGACCAGTGTGTTTCTGACCACTGTGTTTCTGACCAGTGTGTTTCTGACCAGTGTGTTTATGACCAGTGTGTTTCTGACCAGTGTGTTTCTGACCACTGTGTTTCTGACCAGTGTGTTTCTGACCAGTGTGTTTTTGACCACTGTCTTTCTGACCACTGTGCTTCTGACCAGTGTGTTTCTGACCACTGTGTTTCTGACCAGTACGTTTCTGACTAGTGTGTTTCTGACCAATGTGTTTATGACCACTGTGTTTCTGACCACTGTGTTTCTGACCACTGTGTTTCTGACCAGTACGTTTCTGACTAGTGTGTTTCTGACCAATGTGTTTATGACCACTGTGTTTCTGACCACTGTGTTTCTGACCACAGTGTTTCTGACCACTGTGCTTCTGACTTGTATGTTTCTGACCAGTGTGTTTCTGACCACTGTGTTTCTGACCACTGTGTTTCTTACCATTGTGTTTCTGACCAGTGTGTTTCTGAAAACTGTGTTTCTGACTACTGTGTTTCTGACGACTGTGTTTCAGACCAGTGTGTTTCTGACCAGTGTGTTTTTGACCCCTGTTTTTCTGACCACTGTGTTTCTGACCACTGTGTTTCTGACCACAGTGATTCTGACCAGTGTGTTTCTGACCACTGTGTTTCTAACCACTGTGTTTCTGACAATTGTGTTTCTGACCACTGTGTTTCTGACCACTGTGTTTCTCACCACTGTGTTTCTGACCAGTGTGTTTCTGACCAGTGTGTTTCTGACCACTGTGTTTCTGACCAATGTGTTTCTGACCACTGTGTTTCTGACCAGTGTGTTTCTGACTACTGTGTTTCTGACCACTGTATTTCTGACCACTGTGTCTCTGACCACTGTGTTTCTGTCCACTGTGTTTCTGACCACTCTGTTTGTGACCACTGTGTTTCTGACTACTGTGTTTCTGACCACTGTATTTCTGACCACTGTGTCTCTGACCACTGTGTTTCTGTCCACTGTGTTTCTGACCACTCTGTTTGTGACCACTGTGTTTCTGACTACTGTGTTTCTGACCACTGTATTTCTGACCACTGTGTCTCTGACCACTGTGTTTCTGTCCACTGTGTTTCTGACCACTCTGTTTGTGACCACTGTGTTTCTGACTACTGTGTTTCTGACCACTGTATTTCTGACCACTGTGTCTCTGACCACTGTGTTTCTGTCCACTGTGTTTCTGACCACTCTGTTTGTGACCACTGTGTTTCTGACTACTGTGTTTCTGACCACTGTATTTCTGACCACTGTGTCTCTGACCACTGTGTTTCTGTCCACTGTGTTTCTGACCACTCTGTTTGTGACCACTGTGTTTCTGACTACTGTGTTTCTGACCACTGTATTTCTGACCACTGTGTCTCTGACCACTGTGTTTCTGTCCACTGTGTTTCTGACCACTCTGTTTGTGACCACTGTGTTTCTGACTACTGTGTTTCTGACCACTGTATTTCTGACCACTGTGTCTCTGACCACTGTGTTTCTGTCCACTGTGTTTCTGACCACTCTGTTTGTGACCACTGTGTTTCTGACTACTGTGTTTCTGACCACTGTATTTCTGACCACTGTGTCTCTGACCACTGTGTTTCTGTCCACTGTGTTTCTGACCACTCTGTTTGTGACCACTGTGTTTCTGACTACTGTGTTTCTGACCACTGTATTTCTGACCACTGTGTCTCTGACCACTGTGTTTCTGTCCACTGTGTTTCTGACCACTCTGTTTGTGACCACTGTGTTTCTGACTACTGTGTTTCTGACCACTGTATTTCTGACCACTGTGTCTCTGACCACTGTGTTTCTGTCCACTGTGTTTCTGACCACTCTGTTTGTGACCACTGTGTTTCTGACTACTGTGTTTCTGACCACTGTATTTCTGACCACTGTGTCTCTGACCACTGTGTTTCTGTCCACTGTGTTTCTGACCACTCTGTTTGTGACCACTGTGTTTCTGACTACTGTGTTTCTGACCACTGTATTTCTGACCACTGTGTCTCTGACCACTGTGTTTCTGTCCACTGTGTTTCTGACCACTCTGTTTGTGACCACTGTGTTTCTGACTACTGTGTTTCTGACCACTGTATTTCTGACCACTGTGTCTCTGACCACTGTGTTTCTGTCCACTGTGTTTCTGACCACTCTGTTTGTGACCACTGTGTTTCTGACTACTGTGTTTCTGACCACTGTATTTCTGACCACTGTGTCTCTGACCACTGTGTTTCTGTCCACTGTGTTTCTGACCACTCTGTTTGTGACCACTGTGTTTCTGACTACTGTGTTTCTGACCACTGTATTTCTGACCACTGTGTCTCTGACCACTGTGTTTCTGTCCACTGTGTTTCTGACCACTCTGTTTGTGACCACTGTGTTTCTGACTACTGTGTTTCTGACCACTGTATTTCTGACCACTGTGTCTCTGACCACTGTGTTTCTGTCCACTGTGTTTCTGACCACTCTGTTTGTGACCACTGTGTTTCTGACTACTGTGTTTCTGACCACTGTATTTCTGACCACTGTGTCTCTGACCACTGTGTTTCTGTCCACTGTGTTTCTGACCACTCTGTTTGTGACCACTGTGTTTCTGACTACTGTGTTTCTGACCACTGTATTTCTGACCACTGTGTCTCTGACCACTGTGTTTCTGTCCACTGTGTTTCTGACCACTCTGTTTGTGACCACTGTGTTTCTGACTACTGTGTTTCTGACCACTGTATTTCTGACCACTGTGTCTCTGACCACTGTGTTTCTGTCCACTGTGTTTCTGACCACTCTGTTTGTGACCACTGTGTTTCTGACTACTGTGTTTCTGACCACTGTATTTCTGACCACTGTGTCTCTGACCACTGTGTTTCTGTCCACTGTGTTTCTGACCACTCTGTTTGTGACCACTGTGTTTCTGACTACTGTGTTTCTGACCACTGTATTTCTGACCACTGTGTCTCTGACCACTGTGTTTCTGTCCACTGTGTTTCTGACCACTCTGTTTGTGACCACTGTGTTTCTGACTACTGTGTTTCTGACCACTGTATTTCTGACCACTGTGTCTCTGACCACTGTGTTTCTGTCCACTGTGTTTCTGACCACTCTGTTTGTGACCACTGTGTTTCTGACTACTGTGTTTCTGACCACTGTATTTCTGACCACTGTGTCTCTGACCACTGTGTTTCTGTCCACTGTGTTTCTGACCACTCTGTTTGTGACCACTGTGTTTCTGACTACTGTGTTTCTGACCACTGTATTTCTGACCACTGTGTCTCTGACCACTGTGTTTCTGTCCACTGTGTTTCTGACCACTCTGTTTGTGACCACTGTGTTTCTGACTACTGTGTTTCTGACCACTGTATTTCTGACCACTGTGTCTCTGACCACTGTGTTTCTGTCCACTGTGTTTCTGACCACTCTGTTTGTGACCACTGTGTTTCTGACTACTGTGTTTCTGACCACTGTATTTCTGACCACTGTGTCTCTGACCACTGTGTTTCTGTCCACTGTGTTTCTGACCACTCTGTTTGTGACCACTGTGTTTCTGACTACTGTGTTTCTGACCACTGTATTTCTGACCACTGTGTCTCTGACCACTGTGTTTCTGTCCACTGTGTTTCTGACCACTCTGTTTGTGACCACTGTGTTTCTGACTACTGTGTTTCTGACCACTGTATTTCTGACCACTGTGTCTCTGACCACTGTGTTTCTGTCCACTGTGTTTCTGACCACTCTGTTTGTGACCACTGTGTTTCTGACTACTGTGTTTCTGACCACTGTATTTCTGACCACTGTGTCTCTGACCACTGTGTTTCTGTCCACTGTGTTTCTGACCACTCTGTTTGTGACCACTGTGTTTCTGACTACTGTGTTTCTGACCACTGTATTTCTGACCACTGTGTCTCTGACCACTGTGTTTCTGTCCACTGTGTTTCTGACCACTCTGTTTGTGACCACTGTGTTTCTGACTACTGTGTTTCTGACCACTGTATTTCTGACCACTGTGTCTCTGACCACTGTGTTTCTGTCCACTGTGTTTCTGACCACTCTGTTTGTGACCACTGTGTTTCTGACTACTGTGTTTCTGACCACTGTATTTCTGACCACTGTGTCTCTGACCACTGTGTTTCTGTCCACTGTGTTTCTGACCACTCTGTTTGTGACCACTGTGTTTCTGACTACTGTGTTTCTGACCACTGTATTTCTGACCACTGTGTCTCTGACCACTGTGTTTCTGTCCACTGTGTTTCTGACCACTCTGTTTGTGACCACTGTGTTTCTGACTACTGTGTTTCTGACCACTGTATTTCTGACCACTGTGTCTCTGACCACTGTGTTTCTGTCCACTGTGTTTCTGACCACTCTGTTTGTGACCACTGTGTTTCTGACTACTGTGTTTCTGACCACTGTATTTCTGACCACTGTGTCTCTGACCACTGTGTTTCTGTCCACTGTGTTTCTGACCACTCTGTTTGTGACCACTGTGTTTCTGACTACTGTGTTTCTGACCACTGTATTTCTGACCACTGTGTCTCTGACCACTGTGTTTCTGTCCACTGTGTTTCTGACCACCATGTTTCTGACCAGTGTGTTTCTGACCACTGTGTTTCTGACCACTGTGTTTCTGACCAGTGCGTTTCTGACCAGTGTGTTTCTGACCACTGTGTTTCTGACCACTCTGTTTCTGACCACTGTGTTTCTGACCATTGTGTTTCTGACCACTGTGTTTCTGACCACTGTGTTTCTGACTAATGTGTTTCTGACCACTGTGTTTCTGGCCACTGTGTTTCTGACAACAGTGTTTCTGACCACTGTTTTTCTGGCCATTGTGCTTCTGACCACTGTGTTTCTGACCAATGTGTTTCTGACCAGTGTGTTTCTGACCATTGTGTTTCTGACCACTATGTTTCTGACCACTGTGTTTCTAACCACTGTGTTTCTTACCATTGTGTTTCTGACCAGTGTGTTTCTGACCACTGTGATTCTGACCACTGTGTTTCTGACCACTGTGTTTCAGACCAGTGTGTTTCTGACCAGTGCGTTTCTGACCACTGTGTTTCTGACCAGTGTGTTTCTGACCACTGTGTTTCTGACCACTGTGTTTCTGACCACCGTGTTTCTGACCACTGTGTTTCTGACCAGTGTGTTTCTGACCAGTGTGTTTCTGACCACTGTGTTTCTGACCAGTGTGTTTCTGACCACTGTGTTTCTGACCACTGTGTTTCTGACCACCGTGTTTCTGACCACAATGATTCTGACCAGTGTGTTTCTGACCACTGTGTTTCTGACCACTATGTTTCTGACAATTGTGTTTCTGACCAGTGTGTTTCTGACCACCTTGTTTCTGACCACTGTGTTTCTCACCAGTGTGCCTCTGACCACTGTGTTTCTGACCACTGTGTTTCTGACCACTGTGTTTCTGACCATTGTGTTTTTGACTACTATGTTTCTGACCAGTACGTTTCTGACTAGTGTGTTTCTGACCAATGTGTTTATGACCACTGTGTTTCTGACCACTGTGTTTCTGACCACTGTGTTTCTGACCAGTATGTTTCTGACCAGTGTGTTTCTGACCACTGTGTTGCTTACCAGTGTGTTTCTGACTACTGTGTTTCTGACCAGTGTGTTTCTGACCAGTGTGTTTCTGACCA